>LKNJ01006430.1:0-24656 GCA_002120245.1 Maccullochella peelii
ATGCGCATATTGGCTCATTAAATTTCGACTCAATCAATTACCTGGTCTGGGAAAGTCAGACAGGCGGGTTTGCTCATAATCTACAGTTAGTGTGAATATGGTTGAATAATATTACAAGCTTATCTGACACAAATTTCGTTTATACACATTTTTCAATCTGTATGTTTAAAAAGTATATTTGTACACATTTTACATGAAACCTCCTGCATTTCTTCTTTAATTATCCATCATTCTAAAACTACAGTTAATTAATAAATGTTTGTTGCACAGACATTGCAAGTGCTGTATATTTTTTAAGGATTTGTTATGAACACTAGGTTTATGTATCCTTTATGTGTGTGTTTTTAAACTGTTTTCCTAATTAAACATGATGTGCTTGGTGGTGTTATTAATAACTCTGGATGAAATGTGAAACTTGTGACTACTAAGTTTGAAGTTGGAATCGTTTAATGTAGACAAGTGTATTTATATATATTATATATATTTAATAAAGCATAGATGTGATTGATAAAGACGTTGGCTGTGTTTTTATGTGATTAAGTCTGTGCAAGAAACATTTATTAATTAACTGTAGTTTTAGAATGGATAATTTAAAGAAGAAATGCAGGGGTTTTCACAAATAGAATTGGTCATGAAATTAATTTTGAGCTGTCTTTTCTCCCTTTAGACGGTCCAATAAAATCAAACATGTTTCATATTATCAGAAGGGGAGGTTTGTTCGGTGTGGGACCCTATCAAGTCAATTCATTTTCCACAAGTTTCCTTCAAATATTTAATAAAGGTATATTACCTTCTGCAGTTCAGGTACATCAAAACCCTGGTCATTATTTGAGGAAATACAGGTAATCAAAGTAGTGAGAGTGGTTGAAGGCACAGAAGCATGATATATAAAAGAGTTACTGACTATTAAAAGTAAATTTTTTATCACATGCATGTTTTGGAAAGTTGAGTTCGTTTTTCGGGGATGGGTTTAATAGTATTTTTGTGGCAGCCAATTCAAAAGATTTGGAAGTCTAAAGAATGCTTTTGTCTAGACCAGTTCTATTTCGTATGTGCTCTGCCCTCTAACGGGCTTGGCTATTGGTTTATCCCCTCGAGGCTCCGCCTCGGCACCTGAGTGAAAATTCATGTAGCTCCCTCCCCTATAACTACCCCAGTCCATACCTTGCTCGTCTCCCTTTTTCAACTCAGCCAACTTGAGTATACACATGAGAAAGAGACACAGCAGTTTGGCAGTTACAGCGAGAGTATTATGGCTAGTAAAGTTTGCTTCACCTGCGCCACCCCGATGCCGCCACGGACTCCCACAAGACCTGCTTTGTGTGCCTGGGGCATGGGCTGATTACGATGAGGAGGACGATCGGCGGGTCTTTGAGGAGGAAGATCCTGCCTCTCTGTTTAGGAAGGAGGATGACGACGACGACGTGCCGGTGGTTCATCGGTACCCGTTGGATGACCTGCCGGGTCTGTTTGCATCAGCGGCCGCGAGGATGGAGTCTCCTCTGCCCCCGCAACCGGCTGCGCAGGGTTCCGTGGTGGATTTTACCGCGGGCCTTCTGGGTCAGCCTCGGGGGAAGCCCCGGCCTTGCACGGTGGTCCCTAAGATGCAGCCAGTGTTCCTTCATGCTCAGCATGAGAGCTTTTTTTCCCCCTCCTCATGCTGGTAGTGAGAAGGAGCGGCTTCATACGTTGTGCCCTGTGCGTACAGTATGCAGTTACACTGAGCACACGGCTGGTTTTCGAAAGTCTGACCGGCTGTTTGTCTGCTTCAGCGGTTGTTTGCAGGGGGCCCCGTTGTCAGCTCAGCGGCTCACTCACTGGCTTTGTGTGGCCATCCGCATAGGCTATGAGGCCAGGTGGCACGCTCCCCCAGTGGGTTTGACAGGGCACTCCACTAGGGGATCGCGGCTTTGACGGCTCTTCTTCGGGGGGTTTCGATGGAGGACATCTGTTTGGCGGCTTCCTGGTCCTCCACCTCGACATTTGTGCAATCTTATCTGTGGGATGTGACTGCTAGTTCTGTGTCTCATGCTGTGTTGAGTGTACGGTTGGGGGCTCCTCCATCAGCGGAGGATGGCGGTCCCGAGTGACTTCCTGTACTGGTGTACTCGCAGTTCCGGGGGCGCCTCTCCGGGGGGGCGCTCATCTGGGGATACTGCTGGGGCTGTCTATTCTCAGCGGGGTTCGGCCCATCATCCCTATGGCCTTCGCCTCGGTTATAAACCAATAGCGAAGCCCATTAGAGGGCGGAGCACGTACGAAATAGAAGTAGTGGTTACTGGATGTCACTCCAGTTCTATGAGTACATGCAAGGCCCTCTAACTCCCGGCCCCAGCTGGCCCTGGTTGTGGTTGCTGAGTTTTCCAAGGGAGACGAGCAAGGTACGGACTGGAGTAGTTATAGGGGAGGGAGCTACCCTCCCCTATAACTAGGGAGGGAGCTACCCTCCCCTATAACTAGGCGGTGAGTACATGAATTTTCACTCAGGTGCCGAGGCAGAGCCTCGAGGGAATAAACCAATAGTGAAGCCCGTTAGAGGGCCTCGCACGTACTTATAGAACTGGAGTTACATCCAGTAACCACTACTTTTGGTTTCGGCTTATTTGCATTATGGCCATGCCCACTGTAGACCTATATAAGCTAGCTGTCTGCCGGTAACCGCTGTTGGTTTTTGCTGTTTCAGCTTAAACTGACTCCCACGAGACCGGACTGTGTTCTGAATTTCGTGTGACCCAGCGAGGATTTGACTTTAAGGAAGACATCAGGATTCCTGCCTAAATTGGATTTTTGCTGTTCGAAGGCTTTTCTGTGTGAAGCAAGGTGAGTTATTTACTTTTTAGTTACATTTTCACTGTTACCCGTGGGACTCAATGCACATTCAATCTCTAGAAGATCAGTTAAGCAGTGGCTGAGTACAAAATTTTCTAACGTTAATTCACAAGCCGACAAACTACACGAGGACGGCCGGGATAATTAAATTAAACAAAATACAAAACGTTAAGCTATGTGATTAATTGTATTGAGACATTTACACACAGATAAAT
The DNA here is from genome assembly GCA_002120245.1 of Maccullochella peelii. Taxonomy (NCBI): domain Eukaryota; kingdom Metazoa; phylum Chordata; class Actinopteri; order Centrarchiformes; family Percichthyidae; genus Maccullochella; species Maccullochella peelii. The sequence goes on from LKNJ01006430.1 coordinate 3,045, forward strand.
TAGATCACACAAGATCTTTATCTGTGTATGGAAAACGTTTTCCCCTTAATGTTTGGAGGGAATACACAGTGAGGAAAAAGTAGCACATCTTGAAACCATAGCTACTATGGTATGACTATGGGAAATAAATAAAAATAAAAATCCTCTGGGGTTTTTTCATAAGTTTGTCTGTGTTCAGGTTGGCTCTATTGAAAATGTGCAAATAGGCACTGGTGGAGTGATTCACATTGTATTGTTAATTAGCCTGTCTGACATTGTCCTTAATTTCCATTCAGCTGTTGTTTTCACCCTGACCTTCTAATTGGCTCATTGCTTTAGACATGTAAAGCACTCATTAAAATAAGTGGTTGTATTTTTTCTTGAATTGACCTTTATGTGGTTGTTATTTTGAGTACTTAGTAACAACTATAGAGAAGAATGTGGTATTGCAAAACTTTTGTTTACAGTGTTTTTGTTTCTGTTTTGCAAAGGTGACTTCAGGATTGGATATCTGCTGTTTTGTAGCTATCCATTTTACAAGTCAGTCTACTATCTACACGGTAAGTTGCACAATAATTGATTGTTGTATGTAATTGTTAATATTTTAAAGCAACTATAACTAAATATATCAAGTGTGCATTATTATGAAGTTGACATTTTGTGAGTGTTTGCTGAGGAACCAGTTTGTTATTGAACGTGGTTTGATATGAGACTGGAAAGTATTATTTTGTTCATGTAGCAATGTTGATTTAGCCTGGATCAAATAATGTTAAGTATTGAAGTATTTTTTGTGTCCACATACTTTTAGATGCCCCGTGCCAAGTCCCACCGCCGTTCTCAGGCAGCCAAGAGGCGCATGGTACAGTGACACAGCGTGGATATTGAACCCCAGCAGCCTCAGCAGCCTAGCAGCTGTGCAGCTATGTACCCAACTGTTTTTACATCAAATATTTTCCTTTTATGTGTAAAGTGTATATTCTTGATGCATGATTGTAAACTGTTTTTTGCATGTGTTATTTGTGTGTATGTATTTAGTTATAAAGTTGATAACTTTTATGTTTGTTTATAAATAGGCCACGGTACAGGCTACCGCCATGCAGTGCAGAAATGGCCAGCGTCAACAGTGACTGGAAGAGCACACAAGTTGGTCATGCCAGATGAGTCTCCAGATAAGGAGGTATTATTATAGAATTTAGTCAAGAAATGCATGGTTTCTGGAGTAAAGTGATTTTCATTCTAAAATGCTTTCTGTTGTTTCAGTTAGTTCTGATTATTGGATGTTCCCATCTTCGAAGCATCGCAGATGGAGTGGTGAAGATGGCGGAGGGAGCTCTTTCCTTTGCTGTCATGTCAACGCCGGGGGCCACTGCAAAAGAGTTGAAGGCCGAGGTAGACCATGCTGCTGTGCCTCAGACACCTGACGTAGTTTGTCTTTTGGCCCCGAGCAACAACTTGACAGCGAGCAGGACTATTCAGGAGGCAGGGGCAGACTTTGGCAAGCTCCTGGCTAGTGTCTGTAGTCGGTGGCCTTGTCCTGGACTTTCCTCTTCGTCTGAACATCGAGAACAGCAGGAGTACCTGCGTCGGGAGTTTCATTGTGTGGCAGCAGATATGGGTATGTTTTTTAAAAAAGATTTTAGTTTAAGTACAGTTACATGTATAACGGATTATATCTTTATTATTTCCATAATATTCATTATGATGTTCTTTTTGTTTTTAAGGTGTCAAGTACCTTTCTGTTGCTGAGTACTTTCCCTTGAATCGCCTTGAGCTGTGGAGCAGAGATGGTGTAAGTAGACTATGTTGTTTTGACATGGCAAATGGAAAAGTTTGATGTACTCTTCTTTGTAGTTCATATGACAAGTTCAGGTTTGTACATTCATTTTTAAATACTTATTTTTCCAGGTACACTTGAGTGACAGTGAAGGGATGCCGATCCTGGCGCAGTTGCTGTGGCTGAGGTCTTTTCAGCAGCTGGAGACGACAGCAGCACCAATGCCACAGGTTTCTGCCAGGACATCACCGTCTACAAGGAGATTCTCTCCAAAAGTGGTTGTGAAGGGAGAGGTCACTGTTCCACGTCCTGCACCAAACCCTTTTGAGTGGACAGTTGTTGGACAGGGCAGGAAGGTAATAGGTTGCACACTATAATTGTGTGGTTGAGACTTTTTGAAAAATATGATATTCCTTAAGCAGTTAACCTTCGTAAAGGCCAAAGGGTATCCATTTGTTTAATACAAACTATGCTATTTCTCATTACAGAGGAGCCAACCTGGGGAACTTGAGCAGTCCTATGGTGCACCCAAAAAGAGGATTGTTCAGCAGCAGGTTTGTCATATTTGTATTATGCTTTAACTTAAAATATGTTTATTGAAATTATGTGTATGGTTTGTCTTTTGACAAGACAAATTGTCAGTAATGGTCTTTTTGCATTTCTGTTTCGCAGGTGGAAGTGTTGAAGGACTGTTTCATCCCGCTATCACCTGTCAGGTTCAGCAGTGCAGTGTTGGATGCCATGGATGAAGTTCATCTTAGCCCTGTGGAGAGCACAGCTGTTCCAAAAGGCAAAAAGGTAACTTGCATACATGTATCTGTTAGTTGAGGCATTATTGTAAAGTGTCTTCTTCTTCCTGACACACAGTCAAGACTGCTTATATTGTCCAAAAAGAACTATGTCCCAAATATGGCTTCAAAAAGTATATTTTGTTTTTCTTGCATTAGAAACCGGAACATCAGAAGAAGGCGTCCAAGAGGACACGGGCAAAGCAGCAGGTTTGTCATATTTCACTGAATTGTTTGTTGTACAGTTTGAGTAGATAGGCAGCAACATTAGTTTTTTGTAAATGTTTGTAGTATTTAATAAATAATTGTGAGAAAATACATGGGTTTTATTTTGTTTATATAATTTTGTTTTCTAGGTGGAGGCAGCACCAATCACTGTGGAGGTGTCCTCATCACTTGCCAGTGCTGTGAACATGGTTGTGAAGGAGGAGGTTAGTGCACTTTGTGTGAAGGATGTCCCACAAATTTAGTAACTAATTGTGAAAAAATACAGTGCTTTATTTTGTTTATAGTTAATTGAATTTGTATATCTTTTCTAGGTGGAGGCAACACCAAGCACTGTGGAGGTGGCTTCAAAGCCTGTACCTGCTGTGGAAGTGGTTGTGAAGGGGGAGGTAAGTGCACTTTGTGTGAAGAATGTTCCACAAATTTCACTGATGATGATGATGATGATGATGGAAGTTGATTGCTGAATATGTGTTTTTCCCCTTTTCTTTATTGTAGATGCCGAAGACGAAGGGTTCTCATATGTGGCACACACCCAGATCCGTCAAAGGTCAGAGCGATGTTGAATTTAAGTCTTGCATGTGTTTAACAAAATCGCAATTGCCTGTTGTTGCTGGAAATTATGTCAGAACTGCATCATTGCCTGCTGATGAGAATGCATTGGTTGCATGTAGTGTTGCTCCTGTGTGCACATGGAAAGGGAAAGATGTTGATGAGATACGTGCAGAAGGGAGAAAGTTGCTCACATGTGTAGATGAAACAAGGCAGGAAAGTGACGCTACAGAATTGTGCAAGTTGATTGAACAGCACAATGTGTTTGGCAGGAAATGGGATGTAGATGTTGGTCAGGCTGTGTACAAAGATTTTGAAAATAATAATGCTGTACTGTACAAAGATATGAAAGACCATTTGAACAGGGATGGAATGTGTTGAACCTCCACGGTGCAGTTAGTGCCATTATTCAACACGCAGAGTTTTGGGTGGTAGTTGATTGTGGCACACGTGGTGCGCCTGGGTTCGCATCCGATATTGGCGCACCTGTGGCTGTTTTCAACACATGCCTTGTGGACCTGATTTACCATATTGAGAGTCTAAAGCAGTCTTTACACGCACAGTGGTATGGCATTCGTAGCATTTCTGTGAAAGCAGGTCAAGTTGATCCTTACAGTGCTACAGACAGTGACATGGAAGTTGTAGTTGAGCTGGAGGATGGCAGTTCTGTCGAACACGAACGTCGTGTAAGATCTGTCAGGGGAACATTTCATCAGGGGGACTCTCGGTTCAAACACGGAGGACTTCAGTGTATATGTTTGGTAGGCCTAGCAAAACATACAACTCACAGCGTGTTTTCATGGGAGTCTGACAATCTGGATACGGTTGTAGTTTTAGGTGACAAGTTGTTATGGCCCGCCGTGCTCCCCGCTCCTCAGCTTCCTAAGGTCCCCTTTTCCTTCTGTTTTTTCTCCCTCTCCTGTGTTGTTGTCCTGTCTGTGTACCTGTGTGGGCGTGCCTCCACTCATCACCACCTGGCCGTGAGCACCAGCCTCATCACCTGGCATCAATCTACTCATCAACCTGCAGTATTTCAGCCCTGGCCCTTCTCCCACTCACCGCCAGATCATTGCCTCTCCTACCTGGTAGAAAGCACCACGGTCAGCTCTTAGCTATTAGAAGAAAGTCTGTTTTTCCGTCGATCTCCCTTAACCAGTGCTTGTCTTTGTCTCCCAGGTCCACTCTTGTCTCCAGCTCTGCCTGTCTCCGACCCTCCTGGATCTCCAGCTCCCCACGCCGCCCTCCAGCCCTCCCTGCACGCCTGGCCTTCTTCCCTTTCCCCTTTTTCCCCCCCGATTTCCAAATAAAGCCCTTGCTCCCCAGCCTGTGTGTTTGCCTTTTGGATCCAGCAGTCAGCATGCAACACAAGCTCTACACTTCTTTGCGGGATAGCAACGGGATCAGTGGCAGGTCTGAACTGCTATGTGTAAAAGATTTGCCCAAACAGTCCATTATTGATGGACACAAATTTGAGTTTGAATATGGTGACTTTGTTGTTGGAAATGTTGATGTGGTTGAGGAAGAGCAAAATGAGACTGGTGTGATCACCACTCTAAGAAATGGATTGGAAACACTGTGTAGGAAATATGACACATGCTTTCTGACATTGAATGGGAGTACATGTGCAATCATTGGTCAAAAAGTACGCAGTGGTTGACTCCCATGCACGCAGTGCAGTTGGGATGGTAGATGAAAAGGGGTTGAGTGTTGTTGTGTGTTGTAGTAGCCTTGAACATGTGTTTGAGCACATCTGCAAATTTGCAGCAGTACTTAAGAAAACTCCAAAGCTGTTTGAGATTGCCGGTGTTCATGTCACTCACAAAGGCCAAACTGAAAGTAATTTGTCCTTGGGTCCAAGAGTAACTCTTGAAACCAGAGAGAGTGAGTTGGATTGTAGTGTACCTCAAAAGTGTACTGTGTGTACAGCCAACAGCCCAGAGAGGTGCAAAGCGAAAGATGTCAATGGGAACTGCAAAGAAGATGAAAAGGAGTGATCTTACTGCAGTTAATCCAGACATTGTATTTGTCTGTGTTGTCTCCAGTAAAAGACTGCAATTTAATCCTCTTTGTAATGAAACTGCACAAGTTGAATGTAGAGTCAGAGAAAGTTGATGCAGTATCTACAAAAGTTGGTGTGTTAGGGGCTCCATGTATGAATGAGAAAATAGATGCTGATGGAAACAGTTTCTTTAGAGCAGTTAGTCAAGCTGTGTGTGGTACACAGAAGTATCACAAAAAAATTAGACTTGCTGTGGTTAAGCAATTGGAAAGCAATGCTGTGGAATATGAGCGTAGTTTGAGAAGTGACTATTCCTCGATGGCAGAATACCTCAGCATGTCAAAAATGCGCTATGCTGGCAGTTGGGCCACAGAAATGGAGATTCAAGCAACAGCAGATTATTTAGGAGTGAATATATTCACATATTATGGTGATTGCTGGCTTCAATACAGTTGCAAGAATAGGCAGTTGTCAAATCAAGGAGTGTATTTAGAAAATTGCAATGCTAAACATTATGAGACTGTTGTTTGTGTTCAACAGCCTGAAACGCAGAGTTGTTATGGTTACTGCAAAGTGAAGACTTCTTGTTCCAGTAGGTACAATAGTCGACAGCAAAGTAGAGAAAAAAGGAGCATACTCTGTGTAGAGAGTTTGAGTCCAGTTGCAACTTCAAGTTGTGTAGTTGAAGAAGTAATGGTTATTGAAGATGATGTTACAGAACAATAGCATAGTGCGTCATCTTTCAAATTTAGTCCTTTGTCCACTGAAGTTGCAAAGACACTATGCACTAAGTGTAATGTGGACTTTGAAAAGCAGGATGTACAAGGAACGACAGTGTCTGGGTCTTTAGGTGTTGTTTGTAAGACAGATAAAATTCAAGAGCATAGTAATGGTTTCTTTAGAGCAGTAGCTCAAGTGATCAGTGGTTCTCCGAAGAGTCATCGAAAGACTTGCTGTGGTTAAGAATATGCAGGATCACAGTGAAGAACACATGAAGTTAGTAGGAAAAGGATATGCTTCGATGTCAGAGTATATTAACAAGTCACAGATGAAGTATGTTGGACATTGTGCCACAGACATAGAAATTCAGGCTACAGCAAATGCTTTTGGAGTAGATGTATTTACATACAGTGGTGAAGGATGGCTCAAATACACTTGTAAGAATACAATGTTGTCAAATGAAGGAATATATTTGAAACATTGTGAGAATAATCATTTTGAGCCAGTGGTTTGTGTACACCATATTGATAAGCAGGTTTGCTTTGATTTGTGCAAAGTGGATAATTCATCTGAGACACAGTACATGTATAGAAGGAAATCAAAAGTACTGGCGCAAAGTACTGCAAATATTCATGATTGTTTTTCTAAGTATTTGAAAAGGAAAATGACCTTCCAAAAGAAAAGGAAATATCAGGAAAATGTGTTGTATAGGGAGAAAGTTCAGGAAAGGGTTAATAGGAAATATCAGGAAAATGTGTTGTATAGGGAGAAAGTTAAAGAAAGTATAGGCAAATATCGTGAAAATGTATTGCATAGAAAGAAAGTTCAGGAAATGAGTATAGGCAAATATCGTGAAAATGTATTACATAGAAAGAAAATTCAGGAAATGAGCAGAATGAAATACCGTCAAAATGAATTGCACAGGCAGAATGTGAAAGCCATGAGTACTAGGAAGTACCATGGTAATCCTGAGCATAAGAAGCGTGTTACAAAAGGCAATAAATTGAAGAGGCACCAAATGAAACAAAGGGCAGAGCAGTTTGATGTTGGCATGGAGAAGTTTTTGGATAAAGTAAAAAATGGGCCAGATTTTGTGTGTTGCATCTGCCATAGATTGTTGTTTAGACATCAGGTTTTAACTTGTAAAACAGATTATTATAATAAGAGGAAAACCATAGTTTCAATTGCAGATAAATGTATAACTGAAGAATATTTACATAAATGTGATAAGGACTGTGTAATGCCGTGCCAGTGGTTGGATACAGCTAGAAGTCAGCTGTGGATTTGTTACACGTCATTGTAAGATTAATAAAGGTGAAATGCCACCTGAATGTACAACAAACAATTTGGGAGTTCATCCCATTCCACCAGAATTGGCATGTTTGAATAGGTTAGAGCAACATTTGATTGCTTTACATATACCCTTCATGAAGATGTTGGCCTTACCCAAAGGTGGGCAAAATGGAGTACATGGACCTGTAACGTGTGTTCCAGCAAATATTGTGCAGACTAACAATTTGCTGCCACGTTCTAACATGGAAGGATCGTTGTTGCCTATAAAATTGAAACGTAAGTTAACATATAAAGGTCATTATGAATATCAGTTTGTCAACCCAATGCACATAAGGCAAGCATTGCACTATTTAAAGCAGACAAATGTGCATTATAAAGATGTAGAATTTAATGAAGTGTGGCTAAATGAGTTTTCTAGAGAGCAAAATAATGAGGTTTTAGGAAAAGAGAGTGATGGTAATGTAGAAAATGGTGAGGCATCTACGGATGTTGGTGAAGATGAGCTTTTGCATGATAGACAGCAACATTGTATGTTTCAGGACACGTGTCTTATGCCTGTTGATATTGGTCAGGAAGCGCTGGATCAATATTTTGATGATATATTGAATTTGGCACCAGCCGAAGGGAATAATCCTGTTCAATTGCTTTCTGATCATGCAAATGAAGCTAAATGCGTCCCAGTGTTGTTCCCAGAAGGATGTAATACATATCATGAAAGTAGAGCGAATCGTTTGACATTGTCACGTTATTTTAATAACAGAATTTTACATGCTGGTGGTAGATTTGCACAAAATATTGAGTATATCTTTTTTGCTCAGTATATGTCTGAGATTCAACAGGTTGTGTCAAATGTATCTATAGCATTACGAAAAGGAAAAGGAGGTCGTAAGTCCCAAAAAGTAAGCGGTGATCTGTTGAGCAATGAAGAATCTTTAAAGAAGTTGTTGGAGTTTGATGATGGGTTTCATTTTCTGAAACCTATTAGAGGTACCCCAGCTTTTTGGTAGGGAGCACAGCATGACCTTGTAGCTTGTGTTCGTCAGCTTGGTGTCCCTACGTGGTTCTGTTCATTTTCTTCTGCTGATATGCGCTGGAAAAATCTTCTTTATAGCATTTTGAAACAGGAAGGTAGAACAGGGACAGTTGAAGACTTAGAGTGGGCAGACAGATGTGAGCTGTTGCGTCGCAATCCTGTAACTGCAGCGAGAATGTTTGATTTTCGGTGGCATTGTTTTTTGAGGGAGGTTGTGATGTCTCCATCTCATCCAATTGGCAGAATAAAGGACTACTTTTATAGAGTGGAATTCCAACAACGTGGTTCACCACATGTCCGTTGCCTGTTTTGGATTGAGAATGCCCCATTAATTGATAAAAACACAGATGAAGAGGTTGTTAAGTTTATTGATGAATATGTAACGTGAATTACCATCACAAGATTTGAACATTTTTACAAGAATGGTCATGTAAGGTTTAGTGATGGATCTCTACATTCAGTCAAGTCAGTTGCTGATTTCAACAGAAGCAACTTTGAAATTGAAGCAGATGAATTGCACAATATCCAGAATACAATTGATATAGATGGTGTAATAGACGATGCCTGGTGTGAGCTGTGCCCTGAGCAAGAGTTGGAGCGTTTAGAGCGTGAGCAGGAACGGAAAGACAAAGAACAGATAGTGGAGGAACATGAGGAACATATTCCAGATTTAGCATTAAGTAGCCAACAAGTGGCACATTTGGAAAAGAAAAATAACATCATGTGCAGAAGTGATGGTTTGGCTTTAATCAGATCTCTGAATGAGACACAGCTATCTGTTTTTTATCAGATTCGACAATGGTGCTTAGACAAGATAATGGGGAAAAAGCCAGATCCATTACATGTATTTATTACAGGTGGTGCAGGAACAGGAAAAAGCCATTTAATAAAAGCTATTCAATATGAGGCAATGAGGTTGTTGTCAACAGTGTGTCATCATCCTGACAATATTTGTGTTTTGTTAACTGCCCCTACAGGCATTGCTGCATACAATTTGCACGCAGCAACTATTCACAACACATTTAACCTTTGAAAAAGATGCTCGCTTACCTTACACACCTTTGGGTGAAGAAAAGCTTAATTCTTTACATGCTAAATATAGTGATCTGCAGATTTTGATAACTGATGAAATTTCCATGGTTGATCACAAACTGTTGGCTTATATTCATGGTAGATTGAGACAGGTTAAACAAACTGGTGACTTTTCCCCATTTGGAAATGTGAGTGTAGTTGCTGTTGGAGATTTTTTTCAGTTGCCTCCAGTAAAAGGAAAACCCTTGCATGTTGATGATGTAGGCATCAACTTGTGGTCTAGTCTTTTTAGGGTTGTGGACTTGAAAGAAATAGTTAGGCAAAAAGATCATGTATTTGCCCAGTTGTTGAACAGGATATGAACTCGTTCAAAAGGGACTCCAATGTTAAACAGTGACATTGAAATATTGAAACATTGTGAAACTGGTGAAGTCAGCTCAGCTTTACACATTTTTCCTACAAATAGACAAGTAAATGAGCACAACACTCAGCAGCTTTTGAAGACTTGTTCTGAATATGTCGAGATAGAGGCACAGGATTTTGTAAACAGTAAGAAAACAGGGAAACTGGAGTTGATAAGTGGACATCACGCCAAAGCGTCTAACACATGTTTAGCAGAACAGCTGTTGTTGGGGAAGAATGCTCGTGTAATGTTGTCTAAAAATGTGGATGGTTTGGTTAATGGTGTATGTGGTACTGTAACACATATAGTTAGTTCAAAGAATAGCTTCCCTCAAAAAGTGTATGTGAAATTTGATGATGATCACGTTGGTGCGCAGAGGAGGAAACAAACTCCAAGTCTTTCTGTAGATTTAATGGGTTCTACGGGAATTGAACCAGAGGAAGAAAAGGTCACAAATAAAGGTGGATTGCGACGACAATTTCCACTTTAACTTGCTTGGGCTTGTACAGTACATAAAGTACAAGGCATTACTGTAGATAGCACTGTGGTGTGTCTTAAAAAGATATTTTCTGCAGGACAGGGTTGTCAGGGTTGGTTATTCAAGACTTTGAGGATAAAACTATATACTGTAAGGACAACATTAAGGATGCAATTCAGAGTATGTCCCCGTTCATGATTGAAAATATAACAAGGCACATATTGAATACACATACTTTCACTGTTTTTGATGAATGTGCAAAATTTGACTAGACATGTGTCAGATTTGACATTGTGTACACAGCATTTGCAACTTAACTGTATTGCTGTTACAGAAACATGGCTACCTGCTGATCTGTCATTTGAAACTGTTAACATAAATGGTTATACGTTTCATAGTTGTCCTCGAAGTTCATCGTACAACAGCAGTACAACATAGTAATAGCAGTCATTTACAGACCACCATCTTATCCCATGTCTTTGTTTAAAGAACATCTCGGCAAGTTACTTGATTGGCAAGATCCAGTAAGTAACACAATTGCTGTCATGGGAGATTTCAATGACGACATTTTGAAATCGTCAACAATCTGCAAATTTATAACAGACAAAGGGTATGTTCAGCTAGTGACACAACCCACAACAGAGAAAGGCACGTTAATTGATCATGTCTATGTGAAAACAACACAGTATGAAGTTGAATCAATAGTGTTGCCAACATATTTCAGTGATCATGAGGGGATTGTATGTTCTTTTAACTTGACAAAATGACATGGCAGAATAACTTCGGACTTGTAACAGCTGTAGGTGTAACTCGTGTTTTCAGCTGTGTTTGGCCACGGTGGCAGAGAGAGGGTTCACATCAGTGTGGATTCTTTATGTCTGGCGATTCGGTTGTCTGGTTTTTCAATCAGCACTTACGATAGCAATTAGACCTCCAGTCTGTGTCCTAGACCAAGGAAACATGATGTTTAGGAGTGTCAACCAAAAAAACATGAATTAAACTTTTATGAAATCATACTTTGTCTTTATTAAATAGAACAACTTGTTTATTATGACCACAGATGTGCCCCAGTGTTTTCCTTTGTGTTTCCCCATTTTCCCCTGTGTCTCCCAGTGCTCCCCTGTCTGTTTCTGTCTCTCTGTTTGTATATTTAGGTGTTAGCATGGTCTCCCTTCCTCCCTTTCCTGGCTCCGGCTCTGCTTATCCTGCACACCTGCCTGCAATCGACTCATCACACCTGCCAGCCCACCATTTGGTGTCAGATCGTTCACATCTACAGTGGTAGAGAAATCCTTCAGGCCTCTCTGGTTTAGTGATTAGTTCTTCATATGTAATTCTTATATTATATACTGTCTTTTCCTTGTGCTCAGGATCATTCCTCCTCTGCCTGATCGCTTGATCTTGTGCCATTCCAGCATTCATGCTAAATCAACATTGTTATTGAACATGGTGTGATATGAGAGACTGGAAAGTATTATTTTGTTCATGTAGCAAACTGGTTCTTCAACAAACACTCACAAAAAGGTCAACTTCATAATAATGCACACTTGATATATTTACATATAGTTGCAGTAAGAATTACATGCAACAATCAATTATTGTGTAACTTGCCGTGTAGGTGGTACACTGACTTGTAAAATGGATAGCTACAAACAGCAGATATCCAGTCCTGAAGTCACCTTTGCAAAACAGAAAGAAAAACAGTGAACAAAAGTTTTGCAATACCACATTCTTCTCTATAGTTGTTACCAAGAACTCAAAACAACAACCACACAAAGGTCAATTAAAGCAAACAAAACAACCACTTATTTTAATGAGTGCTTTACATGTCTAAAGCAATGCAAATTAGTAGTTCAGAGTGACAACAACAGCTGAATGGAAATTAAGGACAATGTCAGACTAGTGTTGCACGGGGTACCGAGATACCCTGCCGGTCCAATACCCCATTTTATTAGTACTGATATTTTAAGAATGACAGTGTTTTAAACAGACCCGTATTTCCTATCAGTTCCGTTAATGTGCGAGAGCGAGTCAGTGCGACAACAGGGCAGCGTGTGTGCCAGCGTTCTGCTACTCCCTGCAGCTGGGTTCACTGAGGCCAACGCTAACGAATTGCCGTCCGTTTCCATTCAGGGTCCATGCTAACCAATTGGGCTGTTCACACAGGAGGCGCCGCACAGCGGAGCTCTGCGGGCGGCTCGCAGCGATCGTTTCGGCGTCTGTTCTATTTTTTTCCGCCCGCCGCGAGCGAATCTGCCACGAATACATATTATAAACGATATAAATAATACATTATATAAGATACAAATGATCTAATTATGATACATGATAGAATATGCATCATGCTTGCCAACCTTTTTGATTTTCCTGCCCGTGTTTTTTTAATTAGTACTTATTCTACATTTTCTCAGTTGTCTCTAAACAGAGAGCGAGAAAGACGAGCAGACACAAGCAGAGAGAGAGAGAGCTAGAGGGCGATCGAGAGAGACGTACACACACTTTATTATTATTATTATTATTATTGTTTTAATCTCATTATCACCTGACGCTTTGGCAATATTGTGATTGTTAAACTCATGCCAACAAAGCTAATTGAATTGAGAGAGCGAGAGAGGGCAAGCGAGAGAGAGAGAGATTAGCACGTCAATGGCCCATCAGTTGGCCACCTGTTGCCCATTTGAGCAGCAATTTCAACAGAGCCAATTTGAACACAAACAAACTGATGAAAAAAACCCTGAGAAAGTTTCATTTTAAAACTGTAAACCATATTAGCTATGGTTTCAAGATTTTCTACTTTTTCCCTCACTGTACTCCCTCCAAACATTAAGGGGAAAAAGTTTTCCATACACAGAAACATCCATCCACTGCATAAAAGAAGGTCCAAGATTATATCTTTTTAAAATATTAACCTAATGCCACTGATCTTACATTAAGCTTACTGTCAATGTCTCAATACAATTAATCACATAGCTGAATGTTTTGTATTTTGTTAATTTGATGCTGCGAGTTACATTATGGCCGTCCTCGTGTAGTTAGCTAACGTTAGCTAATTTAGCACTCAGCCACTGCTAAACTGAGCTTCTACAGAGTTTTTTTTATAATACACTATAATTTAAACCGATGTTTCCGTGATAAGTAAAGTATAAAACAGACATTTTTCAACATTTTAACTCACCTTGCTTCACACAGAACACCCTTCGAACAGCAAAAATCCAATTTAGGCAAGAATCCTGATGTTGTCCTCAAAGTCCAGGGTCTCACGAAATTCAGAATAATCCGGTCTCGTGTGTTGATTTAAGCTGAGACAGCAGAAACCAACAGCGGGCAGCGGCAGACAACTAGCTTATATAGGTTTACAGTGGGCGTGGCCATAATGCTATTCAGCCGAAACCAATACTGGTCTACACTGAATCATTCTTTAGAACAAAAATACTAATACTATCCCGAACACTAACTCAACTTTACAAAACATACACGTGATAAAAATAACTTTTAATAGTCAGTAACTCTTTTAAATGTCATGCCTGCAACCAGAACTTCTCACTACTTCTCAGACCTTTATTTCTAATTCCCTGTTTGCTAAAATTGTTCATAGTTTAGTATGAAGCCTCGTTTTCATCCGCTCCCGTTTTCCCTGTTAAAGTTTCTGCATTATGCTGTAACTTAACATAAATATGTTTATAATCAATTGTTACAACACATTTGTGTATAATTCTAAACTCTCCAACAATAATTGTACTTCTCATTGCATGCTCAAAAACATACCATCTCACTACTAACATGGCCTACTCAAAACACATAGACCATTTATTTATATTCTAATAGTGACATTCACACAAATTAAAGCGCTTACATTTTTTAAAGACATTTAAAAGATAACCTCAAAAACAAATAACGCACAACCAGAAAACTTCTGGAAAACAATATTGCCCTTTATTCACACATTTATGCTCAAATTTTACTTGAAGTACATACAGTGGGGCAAAAAAGTATTTAGTCAGCCACCAATTGTGCAAGTTCTCCCACTTTAAAAGATGAGGGAGGCCTGTAATTTTCATCATAGGTACACTTCAACTATGAGAGACAGAATGGGGGGAAAGAATCCAGGAAATCACATTGTAGGATTTTTAATGAATTAATTGGTAAATTCCTCAGTAAAATAAGTATTTGGTCACCTACAAACAAGCAAGATTTCTGGCTCTCACAGACCTGTAACTTCTTCTTTAAGAGGCTCCTCTGTCCTCCACTCGTTACCTGTATTAATGGCACCTGTTTGAACTCGTTATTAGTATAAAAGACACCTGTCCACAACTTCAAATAGTTAGACTCCAAACTCCACTATGGCCAAGACCAAAGAGCTGTCAAAGGACACCAGAAACAAAATTGTAGACCTGCACCAGGCTGGGAAGACTGAATCTGCAATAGGTAAGCAGCTTGGTGTGAAGAAATCAACTGTGGGAGCAATTATTAGAAAATGGAAGACCACGGAGATGCTCTGCACGCAGGAGGAAACCTTCGGTCCGCTGCTGCCTGTCATCAGGTCCGTACGCTCAACAGGCAGCGTTTACTCTGTGGTTCATACGAGAGTCTCTGTAATGCNATACAGTGGGGCAAAAAAGTATTTAGTCAGCCACCAATTGTGCAAGTTCTCCCACTTAAAAAGATGAGGGAGGCCTGTAATTTTCATCATAGGTACACTTCAACTATGAGAGACAGAATGGGGGGAAAGAATCCAGGAAATCACATTGTAGGATTTTTAATGAATTAATTGGTAAATTCCTCGGTAAAATAAGTATTTGGTCACCTACAAACAAGCAAGATTTCTGGCTCTCACAGACCTGTAACTTCTTCTTTAAGAGGCTCCTCTGTCCTCCACTCGTTACCTGTATTAATGGCACCTGTTTGAACTCGTTATTAGTATAAAAGACACCTGTCCACAACCTCAAACAGTCAGACTCCAAACTCCACTATGGCCAAGACCAAAGAGCTGTCAAAGGACACCAGAAACAAAATTGTAGACCTGCACCAGGCTGGGAAGACTGAATCTGCAATAGGTAAGCAGCTTGGTGTGAAGAAATCAACTGTGGGAGCAATTATTAGAAAATGGAAGACATACAAGACCACTGATAATCTCCCTCGATCTGGGGCTCCACGCAAGATCTCACCCCGTGGGGTCAAAATGATCACGAGAACGGTGAGCAAAAATCCCAGAACCACACGGGGGGACCTAGTGAATGACCTGCAGAGAGCTGGGACCAAAGTAACAAAGGCTACCATCAGTAACACACTACGCCGCCAGGGACTCACATCCTGCAGTGCCAGATGTGTCCCCCTGCTTAAGCCAGTACATGTCCAAGCCCGTCTGAAGTTTGCTAGAGAGCATTGGATGATCCAGAAGAGGATTGGGAGAATGTCAGATGAAACCAAAATAGAACTTTTTGGTAAAAACTCAACTTGTCGTGTTTGGAGGAGAAAGAATGCTGAGTTGCATCCAAAGAACACCATACCTACTGTGAAGCATGGGGGTGGAAACATCATGCTTTGGGGCTGTTTTTCTGCAAAGGGACCAGGACGACTGATCCGTGTAAAGGAAAGAATGAATGGGGCCATGTATCGTGAGATTTTGAGTGAAAACCTCCTTCCATCAGCAAGGGCATTGAAGATGAGACGTGGCTGGGTCTTTCAGCATGACAATGATCCCAAACACACCGCCCGGGCAACGAAGGAGTGGCTTCGTAAGAAGCATTTCAAGGTCCTGGAGTGGCCTAGCCAGTCTCCAGATCTCAACCCCATAGAAAATCTTTGGAGGGAGTTGAAAGTCCGTGTTGCCCAGCGACAGCCCCAAAACATCACTGCTCTAGAGGAGATCTGCATGGAGGAATGGGCCAAAATACCAGCAACAGTGTGTGAAAACCTTGTGAAGACTTACAGAAAACGTTTGACCTCTGTCATTGCCAACAAAGGGTATATAACAAAGTACTGAGATGAACTGTTGTTATTGACCAAATACGTATTTTCCACCATAATTTGCAAATAAATTCTTTAAGAATCCTACAATGTGATTTTCTGGATTTTTTTGTTTCTCATTTTGTCTCTCATAGTTGAGGTATACCTATGATAAAAATTGGAGACCTCTCTCATCTTTTANTTTTAAGTGGGAGAACTTGCACAATTGGTGGCTGACTAAATACTTTTTTGCCCCACTGTACTTCAATGTAAGTCACCAACACAAACCAAATAAGAATGTACAATAACTAAAAGCAAAAATAAATGCTATCACACACGCCAAAATGTCATAACTGGAACCTGCCCTCCTTCCTCTCCGCCAAGCCCCGTTTTCCCGTCCACCTCCACCATGGCACTGCCCAAACTCCCATCCATGGATACAGCATGCATCACTTGTGCCTGCAAAAACAACAACACACAGGAATTAACTGACTTATATCTTACAATAACCAGTGGTCTATTGGTACCTGGACAAGTGTGTATACTTATTTTTCTTTTAAAGCTGCTTCTCTAGCAAAGGATAAACACCATGTGTTATAAATAGTAACACAAAAAACTACCCTTGCATATTAACTTCACCTCAAAATAGACTAGTAGTATTTCCACATTGTCACTTAACTTCTACTTCAGAACTTCAGGGAATAAGTGTCATACTTTTGTGTTCTGTGATTTTCTTGGTTTTATTTTGTAGGACTGATTTTGTGTTTTGCTTGACTTCCTGTCTTTGCTTTCCCGCCATTATTGATTCTATCACCTGTGTCCAATTACTCGTCTTTGCCTGTGTGTATATATAGCCCTGGTGTCTTGTTATCTGGTTGCCAGATTGTCTTCGATGTTGTGTCAAGCTCTCCAGCGTTCTTTCAGTGTTGTCTTTGTTTTTGGTTTCGAACTCTTGCCTGTCCTCGACTGTTGTTTTTGCCTGACCCTTGTCTGTACCTTTGCCTGTGCTTCACGTGGATGGGATTAATCTAAGTTGGAAGTAAAGTTTTTGTTTATTGAGTCTTACACTGCCTCCTGTGTGGTCTCTGCTCTTGGGTCTCTGCTTAAGTCGTGACGCGTTGGCAGGGACCTGACCCTGACATGTGCATTATAACATTACAGCTATAGGTGTCCAGTCCTCACTTTGTCCTTTGTCCAACAATATTTAACTTTCTGTCAAAAAACAAAGAGTGACGTTTGATTCTAGTTTTCATTTTGAGTTTAAATGAATAAAAACCATCCAATCCTGCTTCTGTCACCTGAGACAAACGACCACAATCTGTCCAGTTTGGAGTTTTGAGTTACACATATATTTTCTACACGCCTTCGTTTGTGTTTCCGTACAGACACGAGTCAGAAACCAACTCACAAACTCAGAACCTTCTTTCTGAAACCGTTCTATGGAAAGGCTTCATTATAATCTTATTTAATCTGAATCAACATGTTTGTTTGTATGTTTCCTCATTTATGTGACTTTAGTAAAAANTCTATCACCTGTGTCCAATTACTCACCTGTTGTTCATTTGCTCGTCTTTGCCTGTGTGTATATATAGCCCTGGTGTCTTGTTATCTGGTTGCCAGATTGTCTTCGATGTTGTGTCAAGCTCTCCAGCGTTCTTTCAGTGTTGTCTTTGTTTTTGGTTTCGAACTCTTGCCTGTCCTCGACTACTGTTTTTGCCTGACCCTTGTCTGTACCTTTGCCTGTGCTTCACGTGGATTGGATTATCCTAAGTTGGAAGTAAAGTTTTTGTTTATTGAGTCTTATACTGCCTCCTGTGTGGTCTCTGCTCTTGGGTCTCTGCTTAAGTCGTTACAATAAGAATCATTATGAAATTAACATTACCCACAGAACAGGTGCAGATTTGCAATCAATACTGCCTCACAGAATATACAATGACCCAACAATATAATTATGCATTTTGAGTGAACTATTCTTTTTCAGTACAATCGAATAGTTATTTTTTTATCTCTTTTAAAAAGGAATATGTTCAGAACAAGATTGGAAATGATTTATATTTTAAATATAATTAAACATTATTAATAAAGCAGCAACAATAGATTACACAGCAAAGTCACTATATACACTGAACATTAATTGTCTGAAAACAAATCTAAATCATGCCTTTGCCATTCTAAGAAAAACAAAATGGCATACAGCACACTACTGAATGATCCTAATCATACACTTACCGTCTGGACCAAAACTTTTCTCCAACTGAGCAGTTAGATCATCTATCCTGGCCTTCTTCTTGTCCAGCTCCGTCTTTTCCTCACCATCCTGACCAACACATTTGTGACTTGGGTCCCGACCGCCACAGACTCTTCAAAAAGATGGGCTCTGCTCACCGCCTCATCTTGGCATGAGTACTATAAGGTAAACGACAAAACACAGCGACAATAAAACAACCACCACAACAAATATGTCACAAACAACAACACATTAGCCTACAGTCGCCTAAACATAAACCACAAAATGGACAATACGTACACTTACAAGTTGGCAAGCCTGCCTTATGGCCACCACTTCAGCATCATCAATAGAAGAAAATTTTGATGGCGAAGAAAAAGCTATGATCTGTAAAAACACATAAGAAATTACACACAGAAACAGAAAGCACACACCAACTTGTAAACTGGCATGCACATTGATATATTTTACTGATTAACTCAATGCTTATATGCAGAACACAAGTACAACACAACATAAGCATGTAACAACCGAAATACTGACCTTTTCCAAAAGTTTTCAGGACTCTGGCAGTTTGGTCAAGAAGCAGTAGATACAGAACCACTCTTCATCCAAGCATTTATACTAAATTCAGTGGGCGTGGTCTGGTCATTGACAGAGGACAAATGCGCATATTGGCTCATTAAATTTCGACTCAATCAATTACCTGGTCTGGGAAAGTCAGACAGGCGGGTTTGCTCATACTCTGTTGCCCATCAGTTGCCCACCTGTTGCCCATATGAGCAGCAATTTCAACAGAGCCAGTTTTATCACAAACTTATGAAAAAAAACCCGAGAAAGCTTTCTTTTAAAACAGTTTATGTCCCTGACTGTTGAAACCATAGTAGCTTTGGTTTCAAGATTTTCTATTTTATGTATTTATTTTATTTGTACACATTTTACATGAAACCGGCTGCATTTCTTGTTTAATTATCCATCATTCTAAAACTACAGTTAATTAATAAATGTTTTTTGCACAGACATAATCACATAAAAACGTCTTTATCAATCACATCGATGCTTTATTAAATATATATAATATATATAAATACACTTCTCTACATTAAACGATTCCAACTTCTAACAAGTTTCAAATTTCATCCGGTGTTATTAATAACACCACCAAGCACATCATGTTTAATTAGGAAAATAGTTTCAAAACACACACATAAAGTGTACATAAACCTTAACAAATATACAGCACATTAGCAGTTGGAATTAAACTAAATCTCCCTTTGCTCTTTGAGGAAAATTAATTAGCTGCGCTATTTTAGTGGGGCAAGACCGTCGAATTAAGAAGCACACCGTTAATGACAGTGCAGCTGCTTTTCTATTGCTCATATACACCGATCAGCTATAACATTATGATATAAGTGGGGGGGATATATTAGGCAGCAAATTAACATTTTGTCCTCGAAGCTGATGTGTTGGGAGCAGGAAAAATGGGCAAGCGTAAGAATGTGAGCGACTTTGACGAGGGCCAAATTGTGATGGCTAGACAACTGGGTCAGAGCATCTCCAAAACTGCAGCTCTCCGTTAGTTTTACGGTCGGCAATGTCGTATGCGGCATCATACTAAATATCTCCGGAACGCTTTATACTAGAGACTTACTCTTTTTTTTCAGAAGTACGCTGTTGTGCAGTTCCAACGAGGGCTTCGGTGAGATCGTAGCTCTTACAGAAGCTTTGTAATCCAGCCTTGAACTGCAGTGTCTTTTTGGAGACTTTGTAAAATAAATCCATTATAATAAATCTAACGTCTAATCTAATGTTTTCTGTGACTATATATCCATTTATCCGTGTTGAAAACGGTTATTGTTGTTGTTAGCCGTCCATTAGCAATCACATGACGAGTCTGTCGACCAATCACAGGCTGAGTTTCCGCCTGTGTGTCTGACCCCACTCGCTCAACATCACATTTGACAGTGCACACACCGAGACACACAGAGTCCCACAAAAACTCACAGCGCCACACCAAGGCGCACAGTGGAAATTATTTTTTCGGTTGTGTGGTAATAAAGCAAAAGACTTTACTATGAAAATCTGCTACAGTGCTCTATTCTCTACGCCCTTATTATTCACATTTGTGTATTTTTCTAGAATACCATCACTACATATTATGTCTAAATAATTGTAGCTTCACAACTTAAGTTCAGTTTATTTTGATGAATATGAATACACTGTAAAAGTGCACACACACACTCCACTGCTCCCTCTCTGCTCTGCTGTCTGCTTTCATGTGTGTCTGTGTGTGCAGGAGCTAACCTCTGCCCTCAGTCAAACACGCAGAGAATAGAGAAACTATTTTTTTGTAAATTTTTCATTGTTAACTGACCTTTTGTGCTTTTCTGACAACGGTGAGCAAGATTCACAGTTTATACAGTGACATCATGTGCAGAATAGCAGACAATCTCTAGATCTATCCAAAAACCAAAAATAAGGTTGTAAATGTCTGCTGTAAAACAGACACCTCATTGGACTGTTTGCATGATCTTTATAACAAACAGGTACATCAGAAAGCAGAATCCATGTCAGATTGTTCCCACCCTCTACATCAACAGTTCCAGCGTATGCTATCTGGTTCCCTCCTCAGACTTCCCTTAGCAAACACAGACAGATTTAAACACTCTTTTATACCCACTGCCATTTCCCGCCTAAATACTAGGAGGAAAAGGTAGATGTTGGTTTTTTACCTTTTTTTAAGTGTTTTCTTATTAACTTGTAACAATTGTATAATTTCTCTGTATGTCTTGTGCTTTTTATGCGTGCTAAATGTATTCCCATTGTTGATCAGGCGGCGGATGCTCCACGCCCCGACGTGCGCAGGAGTGCGAGGGCCCATCAACGCAGCTTGCAGCTTTAATTATTAGGGCCCAAGCATCGACCTCGGTGTGAGGACCCTATTGAAACTGAAGGAATTATTATTATTATTGTTATTATTATTATTATTATTATTATTATTATTATTATGGCCCGAGCACCGACCTCGGTGTGAGGACCCTATTGAAACTGAAG
Source organism: Maccullochella peelii (assembly GCA_002120245.1). Taxonomy (NCBI): domain Eukaryota; kingdom Metazoa; phylum Chordata; class Actinopteri; order Centrarchiformes; family Percichthyidae; genus Maccullochella; species Maccullochella peelii. The sequence continues at coordinate 24,548 of LKNJ01006430.1, forward strand.
GTATTATTATTATTTATTATTATTATTAGTATTATTATTATTAGGGCCCGAGCACCGACCTCGGTGTGAGGACCCTATTGAAACTGAAGGAATTATTATTATTATTATT
>LKNJ01006431.1:0-17349 GCA_002120245.1 Maccullochella peelii
ACAGGAGCCGGTTAGCTCAAACTTGCGGAGTACACCGCGTAGTTGTGGTCGGATCGAGGTCGGGATCACGTTCCCACCACAAAAGAACCGCTCCAGAGTCCATTTGGAACCGGACCGAGACCACCTCCTCTAAAGGGTCTCGGTGCTGTTGATTTGTTCCGCACCCGAGTCCGATTACTGTGTTCACACCTGCCCAAGCGAACCGCCCTAACCGGGCAAACGCACCAGGGTTTGTTTTAACAGAACCAAACAGGTTAGGTGTGAAAACACCCTAAGAAACAAAGTTTCTCCCCTTGATGAGTTCTTTCTGCGAATGCCGTTTTTAGCCGTATTCAAACAGAATGGCACATGATGTCAGCTCAATTTCTTTTCCCCTCACCCACAGAGTAAATGTCTTTGGTTTTGCACTGTTTGTGATTAATGGAACATCAAAAGCCGATCTCAGCTCAGTGTGATACATTCCTGAGGACATGAGTCTGCCAGGGACACATAAACATCATTAATGAACAAGAGGCAGACTGAAGAGAGATTGAGTGATAGAAAGAGGGTGAGGAAGCAAACAGGAAGACGATCTTTATTTTTGTCAGTAATATGATGTATATTTACCTATGGTTTTGATGATGATTGCCTCCTCGCAGCCACTTTTTTGAGTGATGGAGACAGTTTGCGCCCAGGATCTCGTCTGATTACCTACCATCAGTTTGGTGCATAGGGACAAATGGATGGCAGCACCTTTTTTTCTAAAATCCATTTGGAAAATCACATCTCCCTTTGCTCTTTCATGCCCAGTGGCAAAGAACTCGGAAGTGTACAAAGGAAATGTATCCAGTCATCTACGTGAAGACAGCTATATTTATCTGGGTATGTAGCTCTCTGCTGAGCTTAGAGGCTTAATTACCCGGAAGAGAGGAATGCAAAAATGAAATGCAATTATGCAACTGTGTGCACATTATGCTGAATAGCGGAGCTATTGTAGATAGGGGCATTACTGCTACCATTTTCCGCTGAAGGTCTGGCCTGTGAGTCATGTTTTTCTGTAGAACAAATCTATGGATCCTTTAGGAGACAAATCCCGAACCTTTAAACTGTTTATTCAAAGTGTTTAAGCTACTTATGTTACAAATGCTAAAAGGTGCTGTCTCTTTGCGCTTCTTGGAGAGAGAGAGAGAGAGAGAGAGCAACCTTTTCTCAAATATGCAGGTGTACTTTTAAGAAATAGTTTGACATTTTGATAAATACTCTTATTTACTTCCTTGCTAGGAAACAACGAGCCTGGCTCTGTCCGAAGGTTGCAAAATTGGCCTACCAGCACCTCGAAAGCTCACTAATTAATAGTTATATGTCGTTTGTTTAACCCCCGGAGAACCACAAATTGTCATTGTCAATTGGCACAAGGAAACACAGGTTTAAAGTTAAATAAATCAGGTTTATTTTCCAAAGAAAATTACTCCACAAACAAACAACTGAAGCCAACTCAATTAAGTTATAGGGCTCTTAATGAGAGCTGAGGGAAACATATATACTGGCTGGCTGAACCAATTAACACATGCAGGGGAGGAAAACATAAACCATAGCTAAAACTCAATAGAAAGAAACCTGATCCCCCCCCCCCAGGCTGTCAGAGTTCTTGGTATGCCCCGTGGCTTGAGCCTCTGCATAAAACCAGGCTCCACCCTCAGCTGCATCTTTTTTCAGACCAGGAAGGAGGGCTCAGAAATCAGGTAACTCAAAAGCAAATAGAAATTAATTAATATAGCTTAATTAAAACAGCAATATGACAAACAATGTAAACTAAATGTGTGTGCTTCATCTAGAAAACGGTGCATGTTAAGGTGCTAATAAACAAATTCTAAACCAAACAAACTGATTGTGTTATGTAATTTGAAGTGATGGCAAATTAAAGTAACTGAACAGTGTTCAGTGAACACGTGATAATGATGTGGGTGAGTGTGTAACCTTAAACCTTCAATTACTCCTGTTTCTGGTCTTTGTGCTAAGCTAAACTAACTGGCTGCTGGCTGTAGCTTCATATTTACCACACAGACAAAAGAGTAACATCAATCTTTTCATCTAACTCCCAGCAAGAAAGCAACCATTTCCACTAAAATTACTTTTTTATATCAGTAGAAAATGCTGTTACACAAATTGTAGGTTCACATTCTGAACTGACAGGGGAAATCTGGATGAGAAGTTAATGGGACATATTTTGCCTTCTACGTGCCCCTGAGAAAGAATCCTATTCTTCCTATTCCCATTGGCCATCAGTAGAGGGCTGCAGGCATAAATGAATGGGAGCTGCACATGTATGAAGCTTAAAAAATGCATCAAAATGAAATCTCATTGTTTCTCTGTGCCTGTAGAACCAGAGTGGGGGGCAGGATGAAGTGCTCCTGGAAGACTGTACTGCTGCTGGTGTGTGCGTCTCTGGGGGTCCAGTACACGGCCATCCGCACCCTGAGGGACTCGCTGTCTGGACCTTGTCAGGGAGCCTGCCAGACCAGACACCTCAGAGGTACGCCTCGACAGCCAGCCAAGGTTGTCCCACATACTGTACTGCCTCGCTACAAGAGAGCATAAAGTGTGTATAGCTGTTGCCATGTATAGATGTATGCTCAAATTTATTGCAAAAGGAACATAATAACTTAAAATGTATGTGTATTGTTACAGACTTTGGCTGTACAGCACCAGCAGGTAGCATACACAGACACACTTTCAACACTTTATTGGTAATATTAGTAATACTGGTAATATTAGTTATATTTTAGAAGCTTGGAGGAAAGCCTAATGCAAAGTATTCAGTAAAGAAAGAGGCAGCATCAAGAATCAAGCTGCGGCACCACACTGTGACCAAAACAAAAGAAAAAGGAAAGCAAATCATTAAATGAGGGAATTCCCAAGAAGTGGGGAGGATGGAGAAATGAAATTTGTGTGATCGTTTTACAATTATCCTCCAATTTATCTCCATTAATCCCCTCTCATAGCACAGCTGTAGTTTGCCGGCGCCGAGCTCCTGTGTACAAAAGTAACATCCCCTCTGCAATCAACTCCTCATCAGCAGTAATTGCACGTTAGCTATTTGCGCTATATTTAGACATCCGGCGTTTCATAAACCCCCTCGGTAACCACCAGCAGACAAGCAACTTACTCATGCATGTTTACCCTCTAAATTATTTAAGCTTTATTGGCTTGATTCAGTAGTTCACTTTCTCCTGGCTTGAAGTTATGTCAAACGGTCTCGCTTTCACTTATGAGCTGAAGTAACTCTTCTGAAATAAGTGTAATAGTTCCCCTTTTACCAGAACCTGAAACGGGTAAAACAGGTTGTATGTGTTGTTTAAATCTGTTATTTAGCTTATTGTTAGAAAACATGATGCAATTGATGTCAGTATCCATTAATCAGTTAAACGTAAAGCATATGACTTTCGTTTGTTTCTTTCTTCAAGACTCCAGGTGGAGAGCCTTGTGCGATGACAGTTGGATGCCTGACGAGTCGCCTCGGAAGCACATCCTGCTGTTTGCCACCACACGCAGCGGCTCCTCCTTCACTGGGCAGCTCCTCAACCAGCACCCAGGGATCTTCTACGTGTTTGAACCTCTCTACCATGTCCAGCAGGCCTTCACCAACTCCAGTAGCAGGCTGCGTCGCACCCTGGACCGCCGGGCCTTACTGGGAGCATTCAGGGACCTCCTCCTCAATCTGTACTCCTGTGAGCTTCACTTCATGGAGAATTACATCCGCCCAGAGCCCCAGAACCACGTCACAAACTCCTTCTTCCGCAGAAGCTCCAGCCACGCCCTCTGTTCTCCTCCCGCCTGCTTGGAAGGAGTGGATGAAGCAGCCAACGGTCGGCCTGATGAAACCTGGTGTCCTAAGAAGTGTGGGGCCCTGAACCTCACCCTAGCCTCTATGTCATGTCTGTCAAAGGGACATGTAGCCATAAAGACTGTGCGGGTCCCAGAGCTGGGGGACCTGCGCACCCTGACAGAAGATCCACGTCTGGACCTGAAGATCATCCACCTGGTTAGAGACCCCAGAGCCATCCTCGCTTCACGCATTATGGCGTTTCCAGATCAATTCCGCGCTTGGAAAATATGGAACGCGACAGGACGGCAGCCTCGATACGTGGATCTGTCGCAGATCACCAGCACCTGTAAAGACATGGCGGCCTCGGCAGAAACGGGCCTGCAGAGACCGGCATGGCTGCGGGGACGCTACCTGCTGGTGCGGTACGAGGACCTGGCGTTGAACCCAAAGGACAAAGCCACAGATATCTACAGGTTTGTGGGGCTGGAGATGGAGGACAGGGTGCGGATGTGGATTGCAAAGAACACAAACGTGTCGTCTCCGTTTGAGTTGAACTACATGTACTCCACCACCAGAGACTCCAGAGTCACAGCGGAGAGCTGGCGGCTTCGTCTCAGCTTTGACATCGTGAGGACTGTGCAGAATCTGTGCAGTGACACTCTGGCTCTGCTGGGATACAAGCAGGTTCACTCTGCAGCTCAACTCAGAAACTTGTCTCAGAGTTTAGTGGAACGCCTTTCAACCAGTCACATGGTAGAGTTGGTTAAGAGTTAAAAAGAAAATTCTTAGTTGTATTTATTTCTGCTGACTTTCCTCTCAGTCATGATGCTGAATTTATCTCACTTTGAATAATTTCATATCACTTGTATTTTCACGTAAGGTTTTGTTAAACCTATTGAAAGTGCCAAATTTCAAGCATGTGTTGCTGGAAGAGGTATTGATCCAAAAATAAACTCTATACTGCTGTATGTTGGTTAAACTCTTCTTGTACAGCAAAACGCAGCATCCTGATGTGATTAAGTTATTATGCTTTTTATCATTATTCAATTGTCTCACAATTTCAGTGTTTTGAGTTTGAATGAGAAAAGAAGACACTTGAAAGAGTCCAGGTACCACCTGACCTTAAGTGAGACCAAGGTGAGACACACAGGAAGCGACGGGGATTTTTTTGTTAAAAGAAATTCTAGGGCTTGCCCTCCAAGCGTCTCTAATGCATCTTATAAAAGGATTAAAGGACTTCACCGGTGCAATCTTCTGCAGCACACAGCAGCTCTAATTTCTATGTGAAGATGTCTAATCTACTATAAACACTTAAAGACTGTAAATTCTGAACTGTTGCATTGCAAGTGTGCAAATGTTATGTACTGGATGTGTTTGGACAATTTTGTCAGTGTAGCTATACTGTTTATATTAGACTTTTTAAAATAAATTATTCATATGTAAGACATGTCTACCACACTGACAAAATCTTTTTTTTTTTTTTTTTGTTCTCTTTATTTCTTCAACCCTGAGAGGAAAGCGAAGTGCTTGTGTTTTACTACTGAAAATGGAATGGTGCAAATTCGTTGTCCTTTATCTTGTAATCCCTCTATTTGGTTTGTCTTTCAGACAAATTTCAATCCTGCTGTGTCTGTAGTAAGAGATCTGTCTTTGACTCGAACACATGCTGCTCACACGGTTTCCTTTTGAGTTAACTTTGAACCTAAAAAGAACACTCATTCAGTGGTGGTCTGCAGTGGAGTATAGTCAGATTAGACAGCTGCAGTTTCTCTGCCAGTTCCACCATTTGAAATTGGTCTTTGTGTCTAAACAGAAAAAGGAAGTGTGCCATCTCCAGACACCAGCCCATTTATTTCCATGTAGAGCTGCTCTCTTGAGATAAATGCTGGAGGTAAATTCAGAGGAACAACTCTGCATTGAATCAAAGCTGAACCACTGACTGATTTTCTTGCCTTTCAAAAGCGAGCATTGCATCTTCCTATGGAGGCTGCAATTGTAGCCCGCTGGACCTATGAGCTTTAATGCTTATGCTGCCTAAGAGAGGCACTCCAGAGTGAAGGAAAGTATGCATTATGAGTGTAACAGTCACGCTGCTCTGAGTGCTATTAAATCTGAGGTGAAATTGTCCCTTTTTAATAATGTATTTTTAGACACCCAGTCCTCCCCACCCTTCCGGTAGCTGCCGTATAGCTGCTGACACCAGGGCTATCTCAGCACAGCCCAAAGAATTGATCTGCAGATCCAGCTCAGGAGAAATGGGATTTAAGATGCATGGAGAAAAGAGCAGCCATCTTTCTTTGAACTTAATCTGCAAGGCTACACAAACTGGCCATAAAGCAAAGCTGTATGACACTCGCAGAGATGTGCTTCATCGGTTTCTCCATCCCCACTCTGACACACAAAGCTGCAAGTGGCCTGAGTCAGCCGTCGGCTAATTACCCATTTCTTTGCACTCAATACCGACAACTGCTTTCTGTCTCCTTAACTGTACTGACAAATTTAGGTCTTATCAATACTGGTAACAAATATGAGGCGTATGCTGATATTGTTAATCTACACCAGTGGCTCCCAACCTATTTTGTTAGATGTACCTCAAAGCCCTGGCAGATGAACTTAAGTAGGCCTACCACTGCAGTGACACCACTATTTATACCATTATCCATCACTTTAAGCTTACTGTTTCAACTGTTTATCCATTAGCCCATGTTTAGCTTACTATTTATCCATTACTTTCAGTTAACTCTTTAGACTTGCTAAGTTTTCACACACTCTAAGTATGTTACAGCTGACTCAATATATGGATATATTTTTGTTCAAATCATAATTTCTATTATATCAAATTAGTTGAGCTATAGTCCACAATCTTTCCACTTACAAAAAACATGCTCAAGCCAAGAAGTTCAAAGGTGAAGTAGCCACTATTCTGTAATGTGGAGAGGAGGCACGCTGACATCTGTCACTTGACAGCTGCTGGGAAGCACGGCAATACTTTGACTTTCTTCTTTCTGCTGTTTGACTTTGGAATGTTAAGAAAGGCAATTTTCTTTCTTTTTCTTTTTTACCAGCATAATAAAGTAAAACCGCATGATACAATTCTGTGAAGATGGAGGCTTGCTAGCAGAATGAGGAGGAAGATCACCTTCAATCTGAGAGGTTTAAGGTTCAAAGCCTGAGTAGGCAAGAATCTCCACTGCGGTACTCTCATCTACACTGAGGAGCAAGCAAAAAGAGAGATTTCCTGCAGAGATCAATACAGATTCACATTAATATAGAGTAGCAACTAATATTGTGTTTATTAGACTCAAAATGGTGCCAACCAGGAAATAGCTGAAACACTGTTTCCCATGAAACAAACTACATCTGCTATTAAAATTCAAGACAGATGAATATCACTGCTTCATTGCTCGGTTTAACAACTTCGGGTCACAGGCATCAAGGAGCACAGACACAATATGAACCAGCTTCCAACAATGTTTTGATAAGCACCCTCTTGACCTTCCAGCACCACTGTTGTGTCAGTGTCAGTCGAATAAGCCCTATCACGTAAATCCTCCCGCTGCTCTGCCCCGACGCCTGTCTGTAATCACCAGCCTTAACCATTCACTGCATGCTCATAATGAGATGTGAGAGCGAAGGAGGTCGTGAGACATCCTTGGAGCTGCTCCTGCAGCTGCAGGTGTGTCATCCAGGTTCATTATCCCACAGTCGATTCTTTATGGTCCTTTTCTGGGCGAGCAGCCAGAAAGTCTGCAAATCATGAGCTCTCTTGCTGTCACACTGACACACAACCGCATGCTTTGATCAAAATCAATCCTGTGTGCATGTGAGCATACATAAACATACATGTACGTGTATGTTCATGTGATATGGATATGGCAAAGGTGACACAAATTGCCCTCCTTATAGGGAAGCATTGATTTAAAAAAGGTCAGAGCCAGGCGAGAGTCAAGCCAAAGTTTATTATAGCCCAATATCACAAAGCATGTCTCAAAGGGCTGTACATAAAATAAAACAAAAATGAGAAACATTAGCAAAATTTTAAAAAAGTATAAAAGTGAGATAAACTACATATACAACACCATAACAAAATATTTAAAATATTAAAAAAATATATAAAAAGTGAGGTAGAATACACAATATGCACATAAAACTCCTGTACATTCATACCTGGATACAGATACCCTGTGTAACATACAGTATACGTAACCATGCGCACATAAAACTGAATATAAGCTGGATAACCAGCAGAGCACACAGCTTATTGACAATCCAGTTAAAATGACTTGTGAAAAGTGCTGGTGATGACCAGAGAAACATCACCAGGAAAAGGGTATTTCTGATTTTGTATCAGCGCTTAAAGATAGCTTTTCACAGCACGCAGTATTTATCATTTCTGTCTGCCTCATAAGTGCTGAGAGCTACTTTAGGCTGTAATTTCCACAAGCTAAGTACATGCAGTATATCATATCTGAATGTTTAATTTAAAAATGTTTAAAAATATAATAATACATCGAGCTCTCTATTGACCCGACCATTAAAATCCCAGTAGCGCTGCCACAAACAGTCTGCATTTTTCACTCTCCTTACTGGGAGCCAAAGACGTCATTTATGGAGAGATTAAGGAGCATTTAAAGCAGAATGAAACCACTTTGAGCCACAGTATCTTTATTACTGGAGTCACTCGGGCCCTGAGCAGACATCAGCCTCTGTCACACCCATCATTCAGATACTGTTATTTCCCCCCATGCGCACAGATACACACAAACACACAAGCCCTCCAAATGGGCCCTTGCTCTTCATCGGGCCTCTTTACCTCTCTGTCTTGTTTGCTGTTCTGCTCTCTCTCTCTCTAAGCATCTGAAAATGTTTCCTTCTTTTTTACAAAAAGATTCCTTGAGTGTGTCTCTGATATCTTTTGTGGTGAAAGTTGCAGTTTTATGACATCTCTCCCCGGCGTTTGTTTCCAGCGAGTTCACTCACAGATTATTTATTTTGTTTTCCACTGATCCTAATAAGGGGCTTTCATAGCGAACATCAAAAGGCCAGCTGGCGGAGCTGCATCTTGGGTAGAGCTCCTCAAGGTAAATGCAAGCAGGCCCCTGTCAGCAGTATCACACACACTGCAGTTTAAAAAGACTCCAGTGAATCTCAAGAACAAGTATTTCAAATATCAGCAAAGAAACTTCAACAACAGCGATACATTTAAAGCTCCATATGCATGTATTATTGGGCTTGCAGTCCTCTTTTAACTGTCAGCAGGATCTAAATCATGAGTTTACATCTTTACAATAATTGAATGCTCAATTGCTCTTGTCCTTTATTGTCCCGTAGGGTGGAAAACACCCTCCATGAGGGCATATGGGGATATACCGCAATGGGTAATTAGGCATTTCACAATCTGAGGTAATAGGCATTAGAAATGTTTAATTTTAAGAAGTCTATAGCTTGTGAAATGCTGTGGCTATTTTGAGCTTTTTTCATAGGAGCTCTGGCAAGAGAGAGGGCTCATAGAGAGGAAATGAGAAATCACACAGCATCAAGCATGTAGCAAGTAACAACAGGCGACTTCTGAGGCTCCTCAGTGGGTAAATAACTGAATATTTACAGTCAGTGTGTTTGTAATACACCTTTCTCTTATTGATCCTAATGGTAGAGATAAAGGTAGTGGTGGAAGAAATACTCAGATGCTTTACTTAAGTAAAAGTACCAATACCACTGAGTAGAAATACTCCATTACAAGTGAAAGTCCTGTGTTTAAAATCCTATTTAAGTAAAAATACAGCAGTATTATCAGCAAAATGTAGTCAAAGCAGTACCTGTTCTGCAGAAAAATGCCCACTATGGCTGATATATTATTATATATGACAAAAGGGTTTAAACACTTGTTTAATCTTTAACCATGCAAGTTCATCACTGTTTTTTATGTAAAATCTTAATCTGAAGTAACTACACCTGTCAAATAAATGTAGAGAAGTAGAAGTACAACATTTCTTTCTAATTTGTAGTGGAGCAGAAGTATAAAGCAGCATAAAATGGAAATACCCAAGAAAAGCACAAGTACCTCAAAATTGTAGGGAAGTGCACGCGCATCTGCATTTGTAGCTCAGCCAATACGAACGCACCGTCTCTCTGAAATAACCTATGATTGGTCAAAGTCTCCCGTCACGGGATAGATTAGAAGCCTGAAAACAGAGCCAAGAGGAGGGGCAGAAGTAGAGGTTTGATCTCAGACCACTTGAATTACAATATGCTGAACGGTTATTATGGAATTTTTTTCCCAATGACACCAAAAAAATGCTGCCTACCCCACCTTTAAGTACATGAGTAAATGTACTCAGTCACTCCCACCATTGATGTGACAGTTGCACAAGCTTAGATTTGGGTAAAAAGGCTTAGTCGAATAAATGCATAATAGATGTTTAAATAATAAGAAGAAGTGAGTGAAATCATTGCTGGCTTTTGTTTCTCCTGGCCTCCTAAGGGTGCCCTCAGTAGAATACAGTAGATCAGTCTATCTGCTGGCATTCAATCACACACCCCGCTGATGCCTCTGACCAGCCAGAGCCAGGCTCCTCTAAAGGATCATACCCCGAGGAGAATCTTTCTTCCAGAAGGTTTTTGGAAAACCCAGTCCAAATCTTTTTCAAGTGAGAAATGCTCAGATGTTTTAGATGTGGGTGTTACTGCTGCCCACTCTCTCCCTTCCCCACATGCCTCCATTCTCCTCCCCTCCTCCTCTGTTTGGCATATCTTTCTTCCTTTTATTCCCATCTCCACTTTCAGAAAACAGTAGGTGTGAAAATGTCTGTGGGATTTTTATTTTTATTTTATTTTCTCTCATGGAAGTCTTTTACACAAGGAGTACCAAAGCGCAGTATGAGACGTGGGCTACAGTAACACAGAGGCAGTAGCAGGAAGGTGTGATCACAACCCTGCAGGCTCGGATCAGATCACACCGTCATGCTTTTCAGCTTTGGTCTGTGAGTTTGGTTGGGCCTCAGTTTTTCCAGCCCACTCATCCCAGCTTGTAGCAGCTGAGGGTTATGGGGGAAGTTTGAAACACAAAGACTCATGCAGTTTCTCCTTTTCTTTGTACTGAACTGCCATCCCTCCCTGTTTCCATCTACCTGCTCCCCCCAACAGCTCCCACGGTCGAGATAAATGTATACCAACACTGTCAGCAGTTCCTCAATGAATTCCCAACTAGCTTTAATTTTCAGACTCATCCATAATTCACCAACAGAGGGCACCGAACAGAGCGGCATCTAGCTGGATTAAAGGTCCAAGTACTGTATCTTTTCCTTTCGGTTTAATTTGAATAGATTTCATATTCATTGAAACAGCATATGAGACATCCAATTTCAATATGTCGAAAAAGGAAAAGAAACAGACGGCGGGGAGATGGACCCAGACTATGAAAACATCAGCATGGATGGCTGTGAGCTGGTTTCCTGAGGCTGCTGCTGTTTCAAGACGACAAGTTGTCAAATATTGTCACTTTTTCTTGATTATTTTGTCTATGTGTCTCAATTTCTTGACATATGCTGGATGGAGACTGGATTCTGTTGTTTGGACCAGATAGCTAAGAAGAGCCATACACGCCCCTCTTTGTGACCTTGTTTTCTTGAGTTTATGTAGCCTGTAACCTGTAGATTTTGCTGCTGACGCCATTACTAATTAAGCGCATTCATTAAGACAATGGAGGCTGACCGGAGTGTTTCTTTATTCATCAAAATATAGACTGACCTGAAAGAACAATTATATTCATGAAATTGGCATTGTCGGCCAGATCCCAACACAACTGGACATAGGAACAAGAGGGATTTAATTACTTTTCCTCTTGTCTTACCCTGAGTGCCGCTTGATAGGATCATAAAAAGAGAAAATTGCACTGTTTGAGCATTTGTCATAGGTAGTGTGAATTTGCTGAACTGTATAGTGAATTGTTTGGACACTGAATTGTTTTTGAGGAGCTCCTGGAAGAATTTACACCCTGCTTTTGGTACATTTCTGATTAGTAACACAGAGCACAGTCCAAAAAGGGACTGGCAGGTGGGGATACTAAAAATGTTGAGAGCAGATTCACAGTTTGCCACAGTTATTGAATCCACAATTTAGCAACTCCTGAAAGTCTCCAGTTGCATTGAATGTATATTTTGTGTTGTTTTGTATAATTGATGCTGCCTCAGTTGAACACGTTTCCAGGAACCTGGGAGACCAGGAGAACATCTGTTTCATGTAATGTTTTCCAACAGTCATCCGTCGCTGCTGATCATGTGTATGTTTGGGGGCTGCAGCTGCTGTCGAGTTCATGTGTTCTATACCTCTTTAGGTAACGCTTTAGATTACGGCCCGCAACGTACAGCGTGATTCTTTCCAATCATGTTCACATTAGAACGGGTACCTCAAAAAACAGATATTTCGTTGAGTGTACACGATCCAATATGCTCCAAATTTCACATGCTGGATAAGATGACAGGTCTGAGGGCATCTACGTGCCAATATTCAGTCATAATCATAGCGCCACCTACTGGAAACAGGAAGTAAGCCTTGTGAGACAATCATCATTTGATTTGCATGACACAGCAGCAGAGGGAGGAGGACAGGAGGAAGGACTGACTGACCGATGTCTGTCTTATTCATTCTTTCTAAACTTCACTCAGGAATATTATCAGGCAGATACATTTCACTCTTTTGTGCATTGTCCAAAACACATGAAATTTCAGAGCTGTGTCAACCAGTCGGTGTCCAGCAGGGCCGGAGTGGGACTCATTTACAGGCAGAGAGTTTCATGCTTCAGACCAGCCCACTTTAGTTCACAACCCATTATGATGGAGATATATAATTACAGAGATATATTATGTACTATGTAAATCTGCTACAGTGCACTATTCTTTACTTATTATTCACAAGACATCATCATTACATATTCTGTCTAAATAATTGTAGCTTCACAGCTTTAGTTTAGTTTATTTTGATAAATATGAGTACACTGTAAAAATACACACACTTTATATATATGTGTCCATAGATTTTTTTATTTATTGTTCGTTATTTTTTGTGCAATTGTTTATTTTGTCCTTTTTTCTGGTTAATTCTAGTGAGGCTACACTGATGAAGGTGGTTGTATATTTAAAAATGATAATCAGCTGTATGCAGAGGCAGCAAATGTCCGAAGGACGGTATGATGTTGTTCTAATAGTGTCTACATTAACATGTTAATGGACTGTTTTGGTAACAAATCCCACCAAGTTCACTAATCAACATATATATATATATATATATATATATATATTCCCTCCCTTCTTTTGTTTCCAGTCACACAGCCTCGGTCCCATCAGTACCTCAGGGCTGACATGTCCGCTGATGCTAACAAATGACGAGCGTCCCCACTGACAGCAAGTCCATCTGTCTGTGTCAGAGTAATTGAATTTCATAAATATAATCAGAGGGGTCTGTTATGAAGGGACCTGTAGTGTAGTTTGGTCTCCTCTGCGTCATGGCTGTGTACTATTCCACATGCAACAGACACTGTCTGCAGCCACATTAACAAGAGCGAGCACAAGCATGATTACCGCAAAACACAGATAGATGTTAGTTTGATATCTGACGAGTAATGAACGGAGAATCTGCTGCACCGTTTGTCTTGAAATATAATAGGAAGAGGAAGTTGCCAGTGGCAGGCCAGCTTGATTGATCGGGTAAGGGTGGGACAATTGATGCTCCACTCTGGCGTCATGATGATTTGCTCTGGTTTGAAAAGGAATTGTGCTTAAAAACTCCACTAGATAATTTGACATCACTCAAGTGAATGAATATACGGCAGGCAATCTGCCACTATTGATCAAAACAAAAGTAAAACAGAAAACTCTAAAGCAACTGAAGACGAATAGTCTTCAAACCATAGATCCCATTCATTATTAGCCAAAGCAGGGCCACAGTATTCCCACTGACCAGCAAATTCAGTGTTAATTGCATGTTCTGCTGAAACAGAGACTTCACAAGAACCATATGCTTAACAGAAAGTATCTAATTAGCTGTTAGTAGCTGTAGTTAATCCCTGTTGAAGCAGTTTGAGGAATTATTGATCCAAAGGCCCATTAAGCTTTGTTCCATGAGGATGCTATCAACCAAAGTACCCAGAGAGTCCTTCCACTCAAACTACAAACTTACAAGAGACAATGAGTAAAAAAAACAGAAACTCCATGTGTAGATGATCACAACAAAGAGTGAACTGCCAGGGGCCTTCAGGGGTTCTCAAAGACGACGATCTAATTAGTGGCTATAAACGTCTTTGACGATAGTGCAGAGATTATCTCTGTCCCAGGTTTAAGAGAGCAGAGCAGCAGGCTGAGATCAGGACTCTCTTGATGCCACTGTAAGTAGATTCTGTGAGCCACAACACTGTGAAATTACTCCTTTTATTTGGTTCCATTCAGAAACCAAATCAAAACATGTGAGGATCCATCTGAAGTTATCTTTGCTCCATCTGGTCCATCTGAAGCCATCATGGGCTTCAATTAACACCCAAAAGGAAAAACAATCCCTCAAACATAATTTCCTTTATAATATTTTCATTTGGAACAATATTGTAATACAAAGATCAAAGCAAGAAATACCAGGACCCTTTGGCAAGTATTCGGACGGACAACTGTGATGTCTGCCAAGCTGCGAAACCTGTCTGGAGGAGGACTGAAGCAGCAATTGGCTGATTCACTCGCTATCTCATGTTTGTCTCAAGTCTTGATAGATTTCATTTCCAAAACAATTGATAGTTTGTCGCATCTGCTGTGCTGTGGGACATGCAGCCTGGGATGTGAAGAGAGTGCCAACATATGGCAGATTTAATTAATGTGAACCATCTCGTCGCCTGCCTCCCTGCAGACAGTTTAGGCCTGATAGACCTCAACACAACCCTCCTGTGTTGTTGGGATTCACAGGCATTTCCAGACCAATTCACTCTGTTGGGTTCACCTTACTAAATAAATTAGTATGCTCTCCACCCACCTGAGCCTGGTTGCAAGAAAAATATCTGAAATTTTGTTTGAAAGTTGCCTGTGTGATGGATATTCCCTGACTTGGAGAAAAACACCTCGAAATTTGATTTGTCTTTTTTGAGATTCAGCCCAAGATGCAGGAGCTTATTTCTCGGATCCCCCAGATCAATGAGTGTCTTTGGAGGCGCTGTTTGTACTCAGTCATTTTTTTCCCTCTGTTCTGCTAAGGAGAGTGCTCCTTTAATGGATTTGAACACTAAACTGATGAAGGAGCATTTATTGGCTTATCGGGACAAATCACATTTTTGAGCAGGCTCTAGCTCCTTTCTGTAATGGGATGAACAAAATGGCCTCGAATGGGAGAGTGTGTGAATCCACTATTGCCAATAGAAAATATATATTCCAAAAGAGATACCAAGAAGCATTGGCTCCGGCATATGGTTTTGTGAAAATCTGATTAAAATGATTGAGCCCTGTGCCTGCTGGCAAGTTAAGTGCCTCACTGGATGTTAACCCTTTACTTACATACACCAAACAAATAAAATGTGCTCTGTACAAACTGCAACAAAAGATCATTTTGAAATGAAAAATGACTTTGGGTAAATAAGATTACAATTGCGCCAACACATCCAAAGCATTAAGCTTTAACACTACTCTGGCTTTGGTGTGAACCGAACTGTCTGAATATACAAAGTACCCAAAATAGAAGCGCAATGAAATATTGAGATTTTATGGGAGAAAAAGTTTAATAACATTTTGTTCTTCCCTCTGGTGCTCCAGTGTTTCATCTGTGCACCAAATCAGTCTACAAAGAGTCGACGTAGTGAGTATAAAAACACAAATATCATCACTCACCATCTGACAACATGACAGCTATATTTAACAGCACAATCTAATATGCAACATCTTTGAGTTATCAAATCAGCTCGCCCCGAGGAAATGTAAGAAAAACAGCATTGATTGGAGGGCCAACACAGTGCTCCGTCATTATCGACTGACCCTGCTGTCAGGAAACAACCTGACAAGCTATTCACTCTGGAAACACAAAGAATAAAACTGAATAATCCAGCCATCAAAAGGGTGGCAGTTTGAGATCATTCATGGGTGATTTTCAAACAGATGATACTAATATAATTCAAATAGATAATATTCAGTCAACTTACACATTCAGGTTCATATTCATCCAGTTGAACAAAAGAGGAAAATGAACAAGAATACAGGAGCCTATATATATTTCCTTTATTTTTTATTCAGTATGAAGTTCATTCTGCACTTTTTCAATAAGGAAATAATGATTTCACACATCAGATAAACAGAATCCAGGCTTTGACCATTTCCATAGCAATATAATAATTTTTAGGAAGATGGATAGAACCATAAAAAATCTCTTGTTCATTCCCCCTGAAAGATGAATACTGACTGTGTCAGCCATGCAGCACATGAAATACTTTCCATTATTTTGATAAACACCAAAAATCCACCATAAATTGATTGAATGTGAGGCTCATGTTGACTGGTGAGAGTGGGGCTCTAAGTTACACAGCCATGGTGTGAAATCTTATAAAAAATATTATTTTTTTCATGAATAGATGCAGCCTGGTTCTAAGGAAGGCAAAAATTGTGGAAAATAAACTGGTGCTGAAATAATGTGATTCCAATAATGCTTTATGAAATGGAGAGCACAGTGTTTGTTTGTGTGTGTGGGGGGGGTCAGACACAGCACAGCACACATACACATGAGTACATCCAAACTAAAAATAAGGGGGTTTATCATTGTGCTTACTTGGCTTGCATCTTATAATCCGCCAAAGTACCGTATGCATCTGTTGAAGATCCTGAGACTTAAAGCTACATTTTTTTTAAATTAGTTTTCTTGTTGTTGTTTGTTATTTGGTTGGGGGGGGGGTTTGTGCTACTTGGGGGCAGCAGAAACAAGCTGTAAACACAACACTGACTTTTATTATATATATTTTCACCTTTTGCTTCACTATGGCTAACAATTAGCAAACAATTGCATAGCCTATTTACACATCTAGCAGTTATAGAGCAACAATAGCATTCATGAAGGAAGCTGCACAGACATAATGCAAGAGACATGTTAGGTTTGAGCTATTTATTTTTGCAGGTTTGAAGGGTTTGAACTGAATTATTATATATATGATAATATGTAAAATAATAGGCAAAATGTGTGAAACCCATGCAAAACCTTCCGCCTCTCTCTCTGCTGCCTTTTATCACTCCGCTAAGCCCCTCCCACCAAGCAGAAGGACCGGTAGCAGAAGAAGTCGGTTACCCTGCGAAACCTTATCCCTTGTAGGGCTCACTCTGCACGGCATGAGCCTCACCGAGACCGCAGTCCCTCTCGCCGCACTTGTCTTTTCAAAGACGCCCCTTCAGCACTTTGCGGCCGCAGAGCGCCTGAGGCTTCAGAGGCAGCTGCAACGCCGTCCAGCAGTGGAATGAGAGGCTAGCACACCACACATGCCACCGTCCCCCCTCAAAAGTTATTCCCCACTGTTTGTCATCATGCCTCTTTGCCACGTCAAT
>LKNJ01006432.1:0-17274 GCA_002120245.1 Maccullochella peelii
TTAAAGAAGGAATTATTCTGCATCACATGTCTGTAACTGCACGTCGTTGATGTCTTTTGACCACACAGTACAAATAAGAATGAGCTTTTAGCCATATCTGGTGCACTAAATGTATTGTGCATTCTAACATGTCGTTTATCACGTTAAAATATAGAAAAAGTGGAACATCTGGAGCTACTTGAGCCATTTTGCTTCTTTGTGTCAAAATAGGATTTTTTCAAAGTTTTCCACCGGTGGCGGACTGCAACCACCTTCTTGAAAAGGTCAGCGTTGCGATATTACATCCAAAAACCTGTTGATGTCCAAGTCTTTCATCATGTTTAAAAGTGTTATGATCCGTTAGTCTTCGTTTGGTTTCCTGTTTTATTTTTAAGTATTGTTCGTCTTGTTTCCAGTGTGTCCTGCCCTCGTGTCTTCTCTAGTCTGATTGTCTGTCGATTATCCCCACCTGCTCCCTTTTGCACACCTGCCCCTGATTCCCTTGTCAGGCTCTTCCCTATTTACACTGGTCCCTTTCCTTTGTTTCCGCATCCAAACCTGGACTTCCTAGTTAGTCTGCCTGCTTTCTTATAACTGCAAGTAAGGGCAAATAAATCTTTGAAACAACTCCATGTCTGTCTGCACTTGAGTCCTTCTCCTGCTACCTCCTACTTCACCGTGTAACAAAAAGTAGGTGTGTTCCTCCTTCTGGCCAGAAATGTGCATCTTTTCTTTTGTGTATGCATCTCTACCCCAGCCTTGCAAACTGCTAGTTTGGTTTGGACACTTTTTTTGTTCCATTGTCTTAATTTATTATATATTACATACATTTTAAAGTTAGAATCTGGACACTCGAATAATGGATTTGGGACACAGCCTGACTGTGATGTAGAAGTGTACTCCAGGGTGTGTCAGTACACCGTGACATCACTGTTGGGTGTGGGTAAAGGTGGAAGTGTAGCGCTGCATTTCGGTCTGGTGTTAAGGCAGTTACATCTGGCGTGCAGCTGTAGAGGAAAATGTTAGAGATGACAGTGAATACAATCACATCCTCCTCAAACTTTTCTGTCCAATTTCCACTGTGAGGTACTGAAAAACACAAAGACATTTTGTCAAGACGTTATCTAAACTGTTCCAAACAGGTGGATCTGTTGGAACATTGCATACATGCACCATTTGCATACTGCTTTCATTTATTTATCATCTAATTTAATTGTTGCACTCATGTGTTTTTGTGATTTTACCGCAGATCCATGTCAAATATCATTTTCTTTCTCGCGCAGTGACGACAGACAACAAAGCTTTTCCTAATTCTAAATATGGTTCAGTGCAGCAACTCAAAAAATCACACTCCAGCAACAAAGCCAGCCAAAGCCAAACGTCTGCTTTCAAATCAACAGACTGATGATCATTATTTGGAAATGAGTGATGAAATTATTGCCTGAAAACATATGGTAATGTGCAATGAAATTGCAACGAGAGATAATAACAATGACAGCAATAATCTATGGCAGGCTGTTGACTACTGACAACGGCCTCGTTTCAACTTTTAATGCCGTCGCCTGTTGCTTTGTCACTTCATCAGTTTGACAGATTAGGTTTCATTTGTCTCTAATTGTGGACTGTATGTGTTGTTGGTGAATCATTGTTTTGTTTTTTTTGTTTTGTTTTTTTAAATTTCGATAAGGCAATAGAGTTCTGGGTAAAGCTTTATGAGCGGTAAAATTTAATCTTACAGTCTACAACGAAATCTAGCTGTCACTCAAGACATTTAAGTAATATTTGAGTAAAAGCGGCAATAAAAACATGTAACAAGACTAAGAGTTATGCTAGCAGCTTAGTGAGGCTGTACTTAGTCCATCCACATAAATGCATCTTTTTTCTCAGTTTCAGCCCTCCGTCCAGACTAAAATGCAGTTTTCCTCTCCCAAAACAAACCTGCAGAGTGTATAAATCTCAAAACGCCGGCTTGGTGTTTCAGTGTATATCAGGTAAACGGAGCTCTTCCAAAACGATGACGTAAGCCAGCCCAGTGAGCGTCGGGGTCTGTGTGTCAGTAAAGTTAAGAAGACAATCTTTAGTCGCCTCTAACTTTATCATTCATTTTAAATGTCAATATAGCCAAAATACACAGAAGAGCTGTTGTCATTAACCTGGATTTATGTTGATTTTGTGGATGTAGAACTGCAAAGTCCAACAACTAATTATCACTGTGGATTTGGTAAACGCTTGTCACTCATGGAGTAAGTCAGCATGTCTGCAAATGAGTTGAAGGAGGATTTAGTGTCTCATTCAGTTTTTATATTTTTAGGTATTTCTGTTTCCAGTTTCATAACGCAGATGGACAGGAGAAACAATAAAGGGAAGAAGAAGGATTCAGTAAGATCCAGAGCATGCAGAAAATCTACACATTTCACCTTTAATGTAACTTTCTTTTCAGTCCCAGTGGGGATCAAAACTCAAACCTTGGCAGGGTTAGCAGCAGTTCCCTTCACAGAGCTGCAGAGGAAATGGGACCCCTAACCCTTGCAGAGTTAGTACCACACTTTACCCGCTGAGCAACCCTGCAATTAAGTTAAATGGGCACACAAACCATATTGCTAATGTTTTTCATGAAGCCAGAGCCCCAGAGAAGTGTGGAGATTGCCGAATCCATCAGTGAAATTGCACACTGACATGCCCCACTAAGTTTGACTGCACGACGGAGCTCACTTATCCAAAATGCATCCAATATACAGATATGTCCAAACGCATGACGAGTCATCAAAAAACCACTGACAGACCCATCGCAGACAGCAGCTGTTTGTTCCATGTCGGAGAATCATAATCCTCAATGAAAGCGGGACAATCAAATGTTTTCTCCGACTAGATTTTACAGCCAACAAATGACAGTTTTTTAAATTAGACTGAAAATCCAGCAGAAGGGGATTTTACAGCCAAATGTTTTGTTATTTTTTCACTGAAAAGCCTGCAACAGCTTCATCCTGTCTTCTGCACACAGAGAAAAATCCTTACTAACAAAGTAATTTCATTATGTACTCAATAGACTTTACCCAATAATTCCCGAAAGGAAGGGATCATTTTAGTTTTTTGTAACAAAGAAGCTAAAATAATGTTGCTCACTGTTTTCATCTAGAAAATTATTGATTTTAATCTTGTTTTCTATTTCAACCCGAGTTAGCAAAACACGCATGTTTTCCTAGTGAGCAGCAGCTTTTCTACGACTTTATTTCAGTGTAACATTAGGACCTGCTTCACATTTATATTTAACCTAGAGGACTAGAAAACTTTAGATTTTCAACCAAATTTAACCCTGTTTTAGCTTAGATGTTTAGCTTTAGCATTCATCCCGGGTTGTTCTGTACACCTAGCGTCCACGCTACTCCAGCGTCTTCTAACCCCTAAAACGGAGACTTTTGAAAACGATGACGCAGACGCCCACGTTCGCTTCCTGATTGGGTCTTATCAGCCACAACGTGTCCTTCCCTGATTCGTCACTCCCCTATCACGTGACCTGGGAAAAAACAAACACCAGCTTTGACTACCTGCAATTAATTCAACATGAAGAACGAATCACAACACTTCCTTCCACCTGGTCGTCGGTCCAAGCAGAGAAATCTCTGCTCTTACTTTTCTCCATCGCTGTTATTTGTTCGTAGTATTTCCTGTAACTAACTAAGCTCTGCTTCCTGTTTACACCGCCATGTGCATGCCCAGTGCACGTGAATGGTCACGTGATATGCGTTTCCAGGATTGTAGTATGACAGAGATTGTTTCTGAAACGGTTGTGTGTGCAGAGATCGTTTTCAGTTTAAAAACGGCGTTTTAAAAATGAAAACATATTAGTGTGGATGTAGCCTCGCTGTGGACGGAGGACTCTAGTGAAACAACACGCTAACATGGACGCAAATCGTTTTCATGTTTTAGACGGCTTAACGTAGACGAAGCCTCAGAGCAAGAGAGAAACTCGAGCATTGTTGAATGAGTTTCCCTCCTGCTGTGCATTCAGAGAGCTCTGCTGTGAACAGAGACGTCTGCTGTTTGAGAAAAAGATGCCACCTTCTGTTTTCTAAAATGACAGCTGGCATCAAACCACAGCTCATTGTTGGGTACAGTGTAAGTGCATTCTGGCACTAAAATAGTGGGATTTGAGTGACGATTTTCTGGAAGCATTTATTTTTCAAAGAGGACACATGTTCACTCCAGCACTGATGTACCAAAAAAGGCCAGAGGGTCATTAATGAGAGTGGAATGGGCTTAGCGCACTTTGAATAACCAGTGGATTTAATACAAAAGCCATCATGGAGTAATCTGCAGCATTTACTGAGGATTAGCATGTGGAGAACAATGCCAGTTTTAATCCTAAAAGGCCGACCTGTTGCCCAGACGACTGTAATTATGATTACCAGAGCTCGCACCACGATGAGACATTTCATTTAAATGCACATACATGCGTATGATACAGCGTGAACAATAGAGTGTTTTCAGGTTTATAAGACTTTTGTTCCACCAGTTGAGCCTCTGATCTTCGTGTGAATGTGAAATATTAGCATATATAAAGCTACACTGACACTATTGCGACTTGTGCTACCTCCAGGAGATCTGAAGATCAGGCACATGGGATTTATCTCTGGGAACAAAGGAGATGCACGTCAACTTTCTGTTAATACACTTAAAGTTGCTTTGTCTATATATGAAGTCCTCAGTTGGATATTGTAATTCTTATTCTGTTATTTTGTAGTTATTAGTCGTAAATTGTCGATCTTCTACTGCTTCGGTTTACTTGCTGAGGTTTCTCACAGTTTTAGCCGTGCTAGCAGCGGCGCTCTGTACGGTAATGTTGCACTTGATCCATACTTAAATATCTTGGATAACTACTGGATGGATTGCCATGAAATTGGGTACAGACATTCATGTTCCCCTCAGGATTAGTTGTAATAACTTTCTGGCTTTCCTCTAACACCAACATCAGGTCAAATTTTTTATTCATAATCCATTAATTTGGTTGATGATCAAACACAAATCATCAAAAACAAATGGCATTTCCATCAGCATCAGCTGTGCTCTGTGTTTAGCGCTAATTAGCAAATGTTAGCATGCTAACTAAGATGAACACAGTAAACGTCATACCTGCTAAACATCAGCATTAGCATGCAGACGTTAGCGTCTAGCTTAAAGCACTTACTTTCATTAGCATGGCTGCGTTTTTCCTTTTCTAAATCAAGTCTCAGGATAAATGGCGTTAATAAACTGAGTTGGTGCAACGTCGACGAGCAACTTCATAATGACGTTAATGAAGAAATCGTTTTTAACATGGATTGGTCAAATCTAGCTTCGACACTTATAAATAGTTTATTTATAGCTTATAAATAAACCTGATTTGACCCGACTTTAGTTTGATTGCAATGAATAAGATTAGATAGATTGATTAGACCACATGTCACAAAAATTAGCATTTGCACGCCGGAAGGCCCGAGAGCCAAAGAGTGAGATTCTGTGTTGGCTTGCAGTTTTATACAAAGTGGAGTTTTGATTGTGGGAATTGTTGGGTCTCTGTAAATATGTGGAGTCGGTTTAGACCTGCTCTATATGGGAAAAAGTGCCCTGAGATAACGTCATTATGATATGGCGCTTTAAACATAAAACTGAATTGAACTGAATTGTGTAACAGCCTCAGTGACTGCAGCAAAAAAAAATTTTTTTAACCCACAACTACAGAGAAATGCCAAAGAGGAAATTCTGTTTAAACATTGTTTTAATAAAACATTTAAATAGAAAATTCTTTATTTTTTTCCCTCTGGGATTCAGTCAACGTTGCAACTGGATGCGTGAGGTTTAACTCAAACAATACGGTCGTTTCTGCCTCCAAAACACCATAACGTACAATAAAGTCGCTATAAACACACTTAAGTTACGATGAAAAACACTACAAGAGGATTGTAGTCATTTTTAACCCATTTGGGACAAACAAACCAGACTGTAGCTCTTCCTGAATGCACTAATTGTAAATTGCTTTGAAAGCTAAATGAATATAATGTGATGCAGGTATATTATACTGGAGTTAAAAAAACATGCCATAAAGTACAAAACTGAAGTCTCACCTGACCAAAACAGAGACAAGGAACCCGTAGAGGATATTTTTACGGGAGATCAGACATAATGTAAACCCACCATTTTAATATGAATATTATTATGTGACATTCACATAAACTAACCTTTGCCTTTACACCTCCTCCTCCTCTTCCTCTTCCTCTTGGACTTTGCTTTCACATCACGGTCTGACCTCTCCATGTTTCTGCTGCAGGTCCCGTGCACGGCTGCCATTCAGGAGATTTCTTCTTCTTTTTAAATGTTTTTTCCCAGTAGTTTGTCCTCTTCTGCTGCTGCTGCTGCTTCTTCTTCTTCTGTTCTTCCTGTCTGAAGCAAATGCTCAGGGAAGATTCAGACCGCAGGCTCTGCAGCGGGGAAGCCCTGCACAGTGGCTGACTTCTCCCCCCTGCTGCCGGCTTTTTAGGAGGCAGGCGGCTGTTCAGGCTGTGACATCATGAAGAGAGGAAGAGCTTTGGTTCAGGCTGTGATTCAGCATCTATAATATTCAATATCTAAATATATATTTTAACTCTGTTTGTTCGTTTAATTACGACACAGTAAATGCACACGTAAAAAGGAAATATAAATAACAATGTGTAACAATTGTATTTAACTTCATTTCTTTGTTTGATTTGTTTTTATTTTGGCTTTTTAAATCTTCCGTAGACCCTCAATTAGAGTCATTGTGGTAGGACTTTGTTATGAAGACAATGCTGTCAATCGTCTATTAGGTCACTTTCTTCTAACATGGGTGAGGCAGAATTTAAGAATCGGCTTCAACCAATCCAACCAATCTTTATTACTTTATCTTTATTATCTATTATTATCTATCTACATATTTTCTGCAGTATTTTTCTTCACTATAACCAATGTTTTCTCCATAGCTTCCGTTATGTTATTTATTTATCTTCCCCAAATCTCCTTTTCTCTCTGTCCGACTCCGTCCATCTTTTGCTCGATCTGTCTGACTGTTCACCTGTCTATCCATATGTCTGTTCGTCCACCTGCCTGTCTGTCCATCTGCCTGTCTATCACCATCTCTGTCAAAATATGTCTATAAGTCACTAATGGTTTGGAGGGTGGGAAGGTGGGAGGTTGAGGTTCGGTAAGGGAACAAGTGGAGGGGTAGCAACTTCACCTGTGTCTGTAATATGTGCGAGTAGTCAAATAAAGAGGCTGACCATGAGCCACAACGTCCCCGGTTTGAGTCCGGGTGGGGAAACACTTCTGATTTAAGTTCTGATATAAATCATTAAGAAAGACTCCTTTGCATTGAATATTCACAGATTCATTGAGTCAGTCAGTGATTTACTGGGCAAGAAAGGAGAAGACTTACATAAAGAGAAGCAAAAATAAAACAGCAAAGTAGTTACTCAACATCTGATTGTCATGAAAATATTTTACACCCCAGCAGGTAACTTCTTGACGAGTCTGAATAACCCACCAGGAAAAATGGGCCTCAGACAGATTTAATAGGCCAGAAAGTGTGGAGTCAGTTGAGGAAAACAAAAGCCTTATTACAACATTATTATTTCTAGAAGTTGTATAATATATATTTTTTCTTTTTTGGCTAAATCAGCCTCCTCACCGCTGGTGGGTCCAACAGTACAGACTCATGCTGTGCAGCCAAAGTCTGTTTAAACCCACAGAGCTTGATTTTAAATTCTAGTCGACATCCCAAAGTTTCCAAAGATACCAAATATGTGAAGCCCAATTTTGGGGGGAAATGTGTATAAAATTATACAGAAGAAATGTAGAATATTTGATGGAATGATTAAAAAAACATGGAGTGTTAATATATTTAATTAATTGTGCACATAATGTCGCATCAGTGAAGAGCCGACACAGATTGTATCGTGCATGTGACGCTGTGAGAAGTGAGGAATAAGACGATTTTAACAACCTTAAAGCTTCTTAACGGGACAACAAGAGAAAAACTGGATTTTAAGAGGTGAGACAACAAAGAAACAATACTTCCCTATTTTGCATCATAATGCCAACTTTGCATAATCTTCCCCACTTCACCTTTACTTCCAATTAACAGCAGCTGTTTAATCCCTGCCAGTCACCTTCCTCAAACTGATAATCTCACTGCGTTACATCCAAGCTAAGATTCAAATCGTCCCTCCTGTGTTTTTGCTCCCCAGCATCATTTTATTGTTGCTATCGTCACATTTCATCACTTCACCCCTCCTCTGTGGCCTTTGCTGTGTTTCCATCCTCTCAGTTTGCAGGTTTCCAGTGACTGACTCCCTCTTCGGAGGATTAGCGAGCTGCTGTACCTCTTTGTTTTATCTCCAGGTGTGCGCTGACGCTGGCGCGCTGTATGGATCGTGTCGAGCCGCTGGGATTTCTTGACTCCCAAAGCTCCACTGCTGCGTTCTCGTACGATTATCCGAAGTTTCTTATCACGTGGCTTCACTCGTCACGTGTTTTAAGTAAATCTGAGCAGAGCAGACTGAAAGGAGGAGGATGAAACTGAAGGCAGCTGTAACTTTTGAAGGATTATTCTTCTAATCTGTAGCTGGAGAAGTGTTAGGGATTTGACTTAAAATCAAAATGTTGTAGAAACAACAAGTCGTGGTTTTACTGGGAGTTATTGTGCTGAAACCACTTCTTAGTGATTTCCTGGAGTCTTTTTTACAGTTCTTGTGTGTTTTTACAGGTGTTGGTAGGCAGATCTTTTTTTTAAAAGTCAGGCTAACTGTTTCCCCGTTTCCAGTCTTTATGCTAAGCTAATATGCGGGCCACACCTACATATTTAGCATGCAGACATGAGATCAGTCTTCTCATCTAACTCTCGCTAACTACTGGCAGATGTTGTTCCTACATTTTAATACCCTTAAAGCATCCATTCATTTTTAATAACCTTTTAAAGTATTATTGTATTTGTCTCACATTGAGAACTTTTAAACTTTTCTGGCGTTTCAAGGCTCTGGGACACACGAGTGCACACACATACAGTACGCTGCAGAGAAGAACCTGCAGAGAAATGTGCAGCTTTCTGATGTGAGCATAGAAACAAAATATTATGGCAAAAATAATAACATGTCCATCATCTCCTGCTGTTTCCAGACTGTTAAGGTGAGATAAAGCGGATGTGAGACCTCAGCATCATGTAGACACAACAGAGAGGCAGGCTATTACTGCGTCTGATGAAACCCCTTTGATAGATTGTACTGTATTTCAGCCTGTGGCTAAGATCCCACAGGGCAGGGAGAATGAAGTGCTCTCCAAAATGAGCTCAGCATCCCAGCAAATAGGACACAGCAGCTTCCTCGTGCGCTCCTGAGGCCGAACATTATACTGTACATTAGATCCATCTCACGGTTTCCTCTGTAAAGAGCTGCTGCTGCTGCAGCCGGCGGGCTCGCTCTCTGCAGCTTCTCCAGTCAGATTTGGCTGCATGTACGGGATAAATGAAGGCGTGTTGTTGAGTCATCTGGAGCTTTGTGTTATATTACACAATTAGCATATTTATGTTTTTCTGTCTGTCTCTTTATTCTTCTCACTCCACACTTTCTTTTCCTGGTTGTTTTTTGTTTAATTCATTATATTTTTATGTTTATTTAGCACCTTTTAAATTATTCTGATGTGTGTATGTTTTTATTCGTAGAAAAAGTTTGTCTCTGTGTCTTTTTTTGCACTTCTACTGACGGGTGCTAAAATGAGAGAATTTCAATTCACACATCGTGGCTTTAATTTGATTAAATTTAATTTACATTGATGGGGGGGAAGACACACTTCCTTACGTCTTTAAGCAGCAAACACCGTCCTCACATCTTATATATTATCAGAAACAGGAGCAACAGTTTGTAGTTTCTTTCCTTTCTTCTTCCCACTTGATGGTCCTCACTTCTGTGACGTGACACACTTAGTTTCTTGCCTCTTCCTTCCTTTTTGTGTGTGTGTGTGTGTGTGTGTGTGTGGTGCGTTAAGTTTTATTGTTTTTGAGAGCGACGCCGTGAAGTCAGTCACCCTGGTCACGCCTGAGTGGAGCGGCGGGGAGTTTCATTACGCTATGAAATAACGATCACGGCGTGATTAAGTTGATTAGATTCCATGAATATTTGAAAGGCGAACCAAATTGCTGATTAAATATTTACTGGTGGTTTCCTTCTTGACAGACTGGGAGATCATATCACACATCTCCCAAATGACTGACTGTACTGTACTGGAAAGTTTTTACGTCTCGGCACCACATTGTAATATCATATAGCTGTAATTATATGTTAATCAGGTTTATTATTGCCAGTTTTAATGACGTTGGGTAGTGTTTACATGGGATGGTGTATCTATTGTGGTTTATAACTGTAGTAATGATAATAAAAATATGCCACAGGTGGAAACACCAACAAATATTCTACTGAACTGACATTTAATCTATGTAACAATAAATCACTGATGCAAACATGTGTGTAAGAAGTACTCGAGATCCTTTACTTAAGTAAAAGTACCAATACATTTACATTATAAGTACAACTCCTGGATTCAAAATCATACTGAAGTAGAAGTACAGAAGAATTAGCAAGATTTACTTTAAGTATTAAAAGGAAAAGTATTTGTTCTGCATAAAAATGTCCCCTGTGACTGATATATTATTATATATTACATTAATACTGAGTGTTAATTCTGATGCATCAATGTATAAGCAGCATTTTACTGAGGTGTAACTAACTAATTTGAACTATTCCTGGGGAATTTAGTCCACGTCATGAGATGATTAATGGGGAAAGGAAAAATAAAATATTTCTAATTATTTCTCTTGACTTTTATCTAATCTTTGCTACTCGAAATCAATCATTAAATGATCAAAAAGTTAATCTTAATTGATTTTGTCACTCCTATTATTATTCTTTGTCTTACTTCAATTTGGGGTAGCCTATAATCATGCTCTAAGTTTTGAACTGCGGTTCCCATAATTGCCTTGGGAGATGTAAAAGCCTATAATTGTTTATATTTTGGCAAATTGACACCATTTAAAAGTGTGCCGAATTAACTATTAGCAGTTCCTGTTATCAATGTGCCCATGGAGGTAAAGATAACTATCACTTAATTACTTTGATACTGAATAAGGCTTAAAAACCTGATGATTCTCAGGCAAGTTCTGTAGTTATAAGTACTTTAAGTAGTCTTTTTTAAATTTTATTTCTCAGCGGATTTATGGACGTTCATTTGATATCCGTTGATTCAGTATTGATATCCCCGGAAAGTGTAGGTCACACTTAATCTAAAAATATATGGATCATATCTGTGTGTTCAGATTTGAGCGAGTTATGACTCTGAGGAAGAGTTTGAATTTTGACGCAAATTGTGGCAATCGACACTAAGGCTTTTAAAGTACCCTTTTAAATCTATCTATTTATGTAAGACTTTACTAAAGTACCGTACTTGAGTAAATGCACTCAGTGACTTTCCACCACTGAATATAAAGTAGCTCATTTACCATATTCTCTCTTAAACATATGACAACAAGGGCTAAGAGTGGTTTAATAATTTGTTAAATGCTGTTACCTGTTACTGTTTTTTGCTTTTTGTTTGATAACTTTTGTGTTGCTGAGTTTACCTGAACGAACCCCTTAAAGCTGCATTATAGGAAACATGGAGCACTGGCGGCTCCAAGTGGCAGCAAGAGGTAACTGTGGGAAGTTCATGGACTTCAAGCTCTTGTAAATGATGTAGGCAGGATGGATGCAAACTAATACAAACACATATACAGGATATGAATGCATGTACAACCTCCTTTAAAAAAAGTGATCCAATTATTCCCCGTTCTTTTTCATAGACATTTCAGACCAACTTTACATTTACCTGGGGCTCCTCCCATTATATACACAACCTCCAGTTTTTAAAGAAAAATAATGCAATATGAGCCAATGCAATTCTGACTTGTATTTTCCCGTTACTACAGTAAAACCTGCTGTTCTATTTCTGCTATTTATTCAAGTGACACAGCTTTTAGTCAGACTTACAGATCATGTTTTATTATTTTTTGTATATATTGATGGCAGCAAAGCTTACACCTATATGTATGAGGAGTATAAATGGCAGTAGAAAACAATTTAACACAGAAAATGAAAATTTACTACGACTTCCGGTGTCAGAAATAGAGAATGAATACAGATATTTTATGACATAAACAGACACTGAGCTTTGAACCCAGCTGGTTGTTGTGGTGCTTTAAACCAAAGGGATGAGACAGGAGATTTCACAGTTACAGTAAATTTGTATTTGTTATTTCCTGTGTTTCAGTAAGGTTTATAACTGTCGTCAGAGGCAAACAAAAGCAACTCTACACAGTCTGACTTTGCAGGTATCGGAAACTATTTTCTCTTGCAGCTCCAGTTTATAAGTTTATGTAGGTTTCATGGCCTTTAATCTTTACAATGAAACCTTTAGACTCATTCTAAATGTTGAGCTTTAGCTGTGCTGACTTCTTTATATGCTCAGCACTACAGCTGGCACGGAAATTAATTTGTTCCCTATCACCTCCTTGCAGACGCTTTGATAAGATATCTCCCAGTGAGCAGCTGGTGCGTAGAACGAAGTCGATCAAAAGGATCTTAATTACAGCAGAAAAGCTGAAAGTCACTCTGCTTTAAACAAAGCGTTTCCAGCTCATGAGGAATATCTGCGGTATTGATAACTGAAACCTGGCGCGATCAGCTCAACGTTGAATTATAAGCTGGTGGAAGACTTCACATGTAAACATGCAGATGCTGTTTGTTCCTGCCTCTGTGGGGAATTGTACTGTACAGGCCTCTAACAGCACAACGTTAATTTTATTCAACAATAAAAATGCAATAAAATAATAATAAATAAGACATCAGTTCACATTAATCTGTAAGTGCATTATATTCAGTGGTTGAAAGTACATTTACTCAAGTACAATTCTGAGTTACTGTATTTTAACTTTATGCTACCTTATACTTCCACTCAAAGGAAATATTGTACTTTTTACTTCATTTGGCAGCTGTTACTTTACAGATGAAGATTAAAAAAAAACTATAATGTGCATATAAAATAAAAATGTATCGTAATAAAGTATAAAACCACCCAACAGTATATAAAGTATAAAATATCTCTACCTCAGCCGGTTACAACATTAAAATGCAATTTACATGTTACTGCATCAATAATAATAATCTAATAGTATGATATATAATAATGTAACACTGACAGAGACAATTTTGGCTGAATATGGAGTTATTTTTCTTTTATACTTGAAGTAAATGTTTTCAATAATAATTACATACTTTTTCTTAATTAAGATTTTGAATGCTTTTACTTGAGTATTTTTAGATTGTGGTTTTGCTACTTTTACTTAAAGATCTTAATACTTCTTCCACCACAGAGTATATTAAACTTTAGTGTAATCAACTCAGCGGGTATTGGACAAAGCAGACGCAGAATTAACAGTTAAGTTCAGTTTAGTACATTAAAGCAAAGTGAAGTACTGTACAGCTCAGTGCAAGAATCACTGATGTGTATACAGTATCAAAGAAAACCATCATGATGGTACCCAGACTGGCCGTTTCTTGTTGATTGATGCGATTCATGCCTTTGCAAAATCCAGTTTTCCATTTTACTAAAGATGTTCAGCTGGAGGATATCTGTTATTTTACATGTGTTGTAAAATACGTGAACGGATTGTAACGTAAAATAAAAAATGAGACCATCCCCAATAGCCGGACAGATTTCTATGGAAAGGACTCGGGACGGTTTTCCCGGGAAAATCCAAAGGATGTGACGTTTATGTGCACTGCCGAGTGCCTTGCCTCTATTCCGCTCCCCTACTGCGCCGACAGTGTGAAACACTAGCTAATGTTAGCTTAGAAATACAGTCTGCTAACGTCAACAAACAATTGGCGCTCACCACAACAGAGTCCAACACAAAGTCCACATAGTTTGCTTGCTAACGCAGATGAATTGCTAGCTAGCTAACGAAGCAAAATATTGTCTTGAGTGAATAATGTCAGCTGATTCATCCAGACTCCTGGGGCTGATCTGGCTGGTAAATTGGCTGGCTTTCTGTTTGAAAAGTACTTCATCAGCTAACGTTATGAAGCAACCAACGACAGATCCATGCAGTCTAGCTAAGTTACAGCTAGCTGGCTAACCTGAGCTTGCTTGATCGCTAACGTTATCGCTAGCAAAATACTATCTGAGTGGATATGTTAGTTGGCTAGCTTGCCAAATTACTTCACCAGCTAACGAGATCCATGAGACTATCTTATGTATGATGACAAACAGTGTTGATTTTAGCCAACAATAAATTATGTAACGGTACAAAGCAAAGGAATAACGATTGCTTTCTACTATCCAAGAGTGATACAAGGCTACCAGCTAACTGTAACCTAAACTAAGCATATTAATGACTGAATATGTTACTCTTATCCATTTCAACTGAGAAGAAAGGCAGCGAGTCTAGTGTTTTCTTTCCTCTTACTGTACATTCTGTCATAATGTTGTAAACAAGTACTAACCACACCCTGCCTGTTTCAAAATATTCCTCTTCCTGGAATGAAGCACAACTGGATCACCCTCCCTTTTCTTACTGCATGTTAACTGTAGTTTGATTATACATATGTGTGCTGCTACATCAACTGTGTTCTCTCGAATGCCCAAGACAAATGTCTGCTAAGGGAGACAATAAAGGCTAATCTAATCCAGGGGCGTTGTTTCAGCAAAAGCCAAGGTATGGCAATGTGACATGACGTCAAGGACCTACTATCCTATTGAAATCTGTTTTAACAGACATATACAGTAGCTCTCTCACATTCACAGAGCCTAATGTTTGCATGTAATGCACGACTTAGAGAGAGCAGTGAAAACGCCTTTCATCTGATCTATTTTGGCACATATTTCAGCACCATGGACTAGAGGGTGGATACCCGACAAACATTTTGAAATCATGTTTGGCTTTGGTTCGGGTTTGGTCACGTCATTCTTGACACGGTGCTTACTGTTCAGTGCTGGGGTTTGTTACTTACGTGAATGCAGCACACAGAGAGTAAATTTTAAAAAATCATGTAGCCTAGCTAAGGATGGAGGGCGTCAAACAAAAGTGTCTTCGGGGAAGTTTAAAAAAACTACTGAAAACCCTGCAGGGAAACCTTCAGCAGGCAGCTGTGCAGGAATGTGGTTGTGGATGTGATGCTGGTAAAATAAACAGATTGAACTGAAGACATCCGCGTGGTTCTTACCTGCAGTCACCTGCAGCGTGTTGCTGCTCATAAGTGAATCCAGCATAGAAACAACAGGGAAGCTACAACTTCCTCACAGTATGGAGGCATTTTGATTTGCTTCAGCTTACATTAACTGCAGCGGGCTCAGGTCGGGTTCTGACATAAATAACAGAATTCCCATTGAGTTCGGGTCGGGCTCAGTTATTACTCTCTCGGGTTGGGTCGGATTTGGACAGAAATATGCGTCCCGAGCCGCACTCATTGTTATTTGTTTAAACTTCACAGAAAATAAAGAATGCATTCAATTACATGCTAATTTCTAGCAGGTAACCAAGAACTGTTCAAAACACAGCAAAACATTTGTGTTAGCCGCCTGGCTGCACTGAGGAGGGGACACTGGCAGCTGCTCAGGAGCAACAGCAATTATAAGGCGATACATAAGAAATTAGTTTCTTACTGTTATTTATTTATTTTTTAAAAAATCTGAGTCCAAGGTACGGCAGCTGCAATTGACGCCTATGATCTAATCTAAAGTCTAAAGATCATTGATCTTTGGCCGAAGGACTTCTCATACCAAGTACACTTATAACCTTATGGTCAAGCATGGTTTTTGATTGTTGCTCACTATTAGTCCCCCATTACAACTGTGCAGTCCCCAGGTGCCATCCTCTCCAAGACACAATCTAGAGACTCCAAAAACGCTGTATGATCTGAGCTGTGGAGGCAGCACAGGCACAAACAACAGTCAGAGCCTTCATGCCAGAGCCTTCATGCCAGAGCCTTCATGCCAGAGCCTTCATGCCTTCAAGACATGCAAAACATGAGTTCAGACCCTATACAGGAGTTTTGTTCCAGAACCGGTGCTGTGCAGATAGGTGTGCATAACTAAATCTAGTTGGTATCAGTTTTTTTATATAGCGCCATATCATAACAAAGTTATCTCAGGGCACTTTTTCATATAGAGCAGGTCTAGACCGACTCCTTATGTGTACAGAGACCCAACAATTCCCACCAAGAGCAGCACAAGCAACAGCGGCAAGGAAAAACCCCCTTTAACAGGCAGAAACCTCGAGCAGAACCAGGCTCTGGGTGGGCGGTCATCTGCCTCGACCGGTTGGGTTGAGAGAGAGAGAGAGAGAGAGAGAGAGAGAGAGCAGGAGGAAAGAGAACATACAGTACTACAGCACAGTACAGTTCTACATACAGATGTAAAGTAATAGCAGTGCTAATGGTATTAATGTTAATATTAATACAAATAATACTAACGGCAATATTATAATAGTAATACTAATCATTAGACCAATAACAACAATAGCAGCAGCAGCCGCCGAGCAGGAACACGGGGGCAGCAGGTGGCCCCCAAACCACAGATCCAGACTCCGCAGCTCCGCAACCACAGATCCAGACTCCACAGCTCCGCAACCACAGATCCAGACTCCACAGCTCCGGAGGCAGAAAGACTCGGAGAAAGCAACAGAAGGAGAGAGAGAAAGAGGAGAGATGGGGAAGCAGTTGAGTTAGTAACAAGTATGACTCAACTACTGTACTGGCTTTGGCTCCCTCATCTCCCTTCTTTTCATGAGAGAGGTTACACGCCACATCACAGCTGCCAGTTTTTGTAGCCGGCGACAGGTACAAGTATAGGCCAAGTCATTAACTGCTGCCTGTAAGGGGGCCTCATACCCTGTGTTTTTTGTTAACTGAAAGACTTTAAACTATGTACACAATGTAAACATTTCCATGAGGAACAGACCCTCAGTTTCTATGTCACTTATTTTCATTTGATAAAACTTACAACTTCATTAACGACTGAATATTTCCCCTTTGTTTAATTTCAACTGTGTATCTTGAGTAGAAAGGACATTTCGTCACCACTTGTCATGTTGTCACAATGTCAATATACATAATGTCAATAATGAGGAACAAAACACACCCTGAATCTCTCAGACCGCTCCTCTTCCTGGAATGAGTCAAAGCTTGATAAGCCCTCCCTCTTCTTCCTGCTCTCAAACACAGC
>LKNJ01006433.1:0-17371 GCA_002120245.1 Maccullochella peelii
TTTACATCTGTATGTAGAACTGAACTGTGCTGTGCTACTGCATATTCGCTTTTCTCATGCTCTCTCTCTCTATCTCTCCCTCGCTCTCTCCGTCCCCTCTCTCTCAACCCAACCGGTTAAGGCAGATGACCGCCCACCCAGAGCCTGGTTCTGCTCGAGGTTTCTGCCTGCTAAAAGGGAGTTTTTCCTTGCCGCTGTCGCTTGTGCTTGCTCTTGGTGGGAACTGTAGGGTCTCTGTAAACATAAGGAGTTGGTCTAGCACTGCTTTATATGAATAAGTGCCCTGAGATAACTTTGTTATGATATGGCGCTATATAAATAAAACTGAACTGAATTTCTTACCAAATTTATAAAAATCAGCATTTCATGGGTTGAAAATGGAAACACGTCTTCTACTGTTTTAAATCAACCCTGAACCTGGAGGCCAGTGCTAACATAGAGTCAACCGGTTGGGACCTGTCTATGTCATGAAATTTCTATAAATAATAATCAGTGTCAATCAGTCTCCCCGTGTCCCCTCACCCACACACTACGTAGCCACGAGGCCACACCTCCTACAGTTGTTGTTCCCTCCCTCCTCTGTTGTATTTTTTAAATTTGCTGGGGGGAGGGTTCTAGCTGAATTTGAGAGACTATGACTATCTACTGGTACTTCCCACAAATACCAGTAGAGCCTTTCTCATAGAAGAGACAAATAGTGTAGCTGCAACACAGGTACCCACTCTGTGACCAACTCATACCCACACAATCATTACTCCAATCCTGTTTACAGAGTTTTGTTCTGGCTGCCTTGACCCCACCATTCTCCATTCCTGCTTCATGTGTACAATCTGTTTCTAAATGGGCCAAGCTGAGGGGCATCAGCAGCACATTGACATGGTGAGGCAGTTGGAATTTTTTCTGTTAAATGCCGATTAGTGCTATGAGAGGCTTTGGTTATCTGGATGGCATTTAAATCTTATTCATGTCGATTGAGATCAGTGTCACAAAAGGAAGCTCAATCCAGCTCTGCTTAAGTAATGAGATTCGTATAAATGCATACATTACTGCCAACCATCACTGTGGCCTCTGCATTATGACTCATTTATGCATGTCGTATCTAATCTTAAAGTACCTTTTTACAGCCATTGATCTAACCAACTTGCCTTAGTTTGTCCTTTGGGCTTCTTGACAACAATGTCATTTTAATTACTTCTCTCTTAAAAAAAAGAAAAAGTAATGTCATTTTCACTGGTGATGCAGTTGGAGAAGACAGCCGAAGGGTCATAGAGACTTCATCCTGCTTATAGATGCTGTCCTATCATGAGTAAAACAGTGAGGCATTCACTGGCTGAAAGCCACCACTTTGACCTTAAAGAGATCGCTGATTTGATGTAGGATGTGCTGATGAGAACAAATAAGTTATTTATATAAACATGTATGAACATACTGTATATAATAATCCTTTCATTCTACTATGTATCATATTCAAAGACATTCTTTTGTCAGCATTCAGGGGAGACTGTCCTCACCAAAAAAACAACAGCTTTGGTCATTTGGTCAACGACCAATATATTTTTCTGAATGTAAAGTGTTGGTTAAAAAGGGGAAATATCTGATCATGAAAAGAAACTCTTGAATGAACAGAGCTGTTTATGTTTCCTTTATTAATCAGGCCTACAATTAACACAGATCCATTATAATATAACTAGGAGTAATATCATTGCTGATTTGGTTCTGTTTTTTGTCCCAGTATAAAACTGTGGTTTGTGGTGTTGTTTCAACGCAGCCTGATCTGCTGCAGCATCCAGTCTCAACAGATTTCAAATAAAGTGGTGTGTCAGTCTGGTAAAAGACATCTGCATAGGATGGTCTTGTGTATCCTTGCTCATGCCTCTTCTGGCCTCTTATCACTCCTCCAAGCAGAATTTAGAGCATTGTTACATCTTTAATGAATGGCGGGCCACATGGATTTCTGCATCACGAAAGGATGAAGGACCGACAACCAGTGAAACAAGGGAACTGGCATGACCCCAAATGGTCTTTGACACTGGAATCTAAAGTTCACATCCCATCTCCTACCAAGTCAGTGTTGGTTTATATTAAACATGCCCATGATAGTTCTCTAACCTTTACCACATAGTTTTAGTTGCCCAAACCAAACCTTAATCATGAAAGTGGCAGAAAATATGTTTCCACAGTAACTGTCCTATGGGTAGTTTTGGAAAGCAACAACCTATTTTGTCAATTAGGTATGAGCACTTGCTTGACATGTTGTCCTGCCAATAGGGGGGTAAGATCAGAAAACTATCATGTGAGATGGTAAGAAAGGCAATGAATAATAATCTACTGTATTTATTCATCCATCCATCCATTATTGTATTTGTATTGTATTTATTGTTTTGTAGAATGTCAAATATCCTATCAGTTTCAGTGTTCTCTGAAACATACAGCATACTTTCTTAAAAGCAAAATGCCGTCACATCCTGATTCCACTGTTGTGGGCTTGAGGTGAAATTGTTATGTAGTGACAGGCATGCATAACACTCACCTCCCTTTGTATCTGACATACCTGAGTGGATCTCAGAATCATGGCATGTCATGGAAAGGCAAACTGTAGCAAGCCAGATCAAAAGCACACAAGCGACTTTTACTTCCTCAAACTTCAAATTGAGCGTGAAAAAGCCTGACTCGCTGAAGCAGATAGCATCAAGGCTGAGCAGTTTTCACTGCCCATGTCCCATTTAATGCTGCTCTTGTCTCCCATATTTGTTTTCGCCTTGTTAAAGTAGCCATCTGTGAAGACAGGGATCCTTGTAAAAGCGCACAATATCTAATGATGTGACATCTACAGCAAGACACACAATGTAATGTATCTTGCCCTGGTTTCACATGACATATATTCATATCAGTTGTTTTACCCATACCAAGTAGATCATAACATACTGGCTAGAGGGTTTGGTTTGGTTTGCTATCTGAGGTTTGAGCTGTAGTTTAAAACCTGCATCGGCATAAAACATTATTTGAGCTCTTTGAATTGAGGCCTGTTTAGTACCGTAAAAACCAGGTCTGGGTCTTATGAGAACAATTCTTTTTGGTACAAACAAGACAGTTTTACTAGCAGACTCTGATCACTGTCTGAGTAATTCTATCCATTCTGCTCTTAGACCTTTATTACAGATCTGACGACTATAAAGACAAAAGGCCTCAGTATTGCTTCAAACAAAGTGCTTGTCATATCCTCTAACAGCATCAGAAACCCCCTCTTCCCACACCTTTCCAGTCACAGAATCAAGGGGGCTGCATCTGAAAATGTTGGTAACTTTCCAAAACAGACAATCCAACAATCACGGCAACTTTACCCAGCACTTGACCCGGTGTGCAGAACTATGAAAGAAGGGAGGAATTGAACTTCTCTCTCATTCTCTCTGTTTGTGGGATGACGGCAGGCTTCTGGTCCCACACTGGTGTGTAGCCATTTGAAACAGCTATAAACACGTTTGCCTTTAGACATAATCGAACAACACTTATTACAACCTTGGTTTTTTGAAGCATAGTCAGACCTAACAGGAACCTAAGCATGACAAGACTGGAGTAGTATCTACACAAGAAGGAGTGCCTGTTAGTACACATAGATAGATCAGACATGCTTTAAAAGGTCAGTGTTAAAGTTAAAACCATTTGAACTGTGGGCAACAAGCTTCTCTTGAGCAGTTCCTTGCCCTCCATAAAGAGTGAATGGTTTTACACAGTGTGAAGTATTTTGCGCATTTTACACAGCGTACAACACCTATTTATAGACACTCAGTTTGGATAAGGAAAAACTCCCCCCCCACAAAAAATTTTAATGGTGGGAAAAATGGAAGACTCCTCAGGAAGAACAACAGAAGAGGGATTCCTCAGATGGATAGAAGGGACAGAGCAGACTGTTCTTCCTGAGGAGACTCAAATCCTTCAGTGTGTGCAGCAGGCTCCTGCAGATCTTTTGTAGCCAGTGTTGTGGTGTGCTGGGATGGTGGCATGAAGGTTGACGAGGCCAGCAGATTTAACAAGCTGTAAGGAAAGCCAGCTCTGTGGTTGGGCTCGAACTGGACTGTCTGGAGGCAGTGGCAGAGAGGAGGATTAAGGACAAGATCAAAGCCATCCTGGATGACGAGTTGTGGCTGATGAGCAGCTCATTCAGCCACCCCACCTTGTTATGGCTATGGCCGTACCCCCAGCGGACTCCCCAGTGTTTCGTGGTGTTTTCCCCTTCCCTGTGTTCCCAGTGCTCCCCTGTCTGTCTCTTTCTATGTTTATTTGTGTGTGTGTGTGGGCTTGGTTCATCCTTCCTCACTCTCCTAGCTCCCGGCTCTGCTGTCTCTAATCTGCACATTGTTATGTGGTAAAGTCGGAGGCGGCAGGAGAAGGACCCAAGTGCAGACAGACACGGAGTTGTTTCAAAGATTTATTTACCTTTACTTGCAGTTACAGGAAAGCAGGCAGACAAACAAGAAAGTCCAGGTTCGGGTGCGGAAGCCCGAAGCACAGAGAAAACGTCCAACAGCAGGAGCATGAATAATCCAACACAAGGAAGCAGTACACAGTACTCGCTATCACAGGCAATCTAGACGAATGGCCAGGAAATGTAGAACACCTCAAGCGGACGGCCCAGGAACTGGAGCACAGGGGCGACGCAGCACACCTCAGGCGGACGGCCTGGAGAACGCCCCGACTTGCGGCGCCACTCTGGAGGACAGCCAGGAGGCCGGCGGTGTAGAAGGAGCCGCTCTGGTGGACGGGCAGGGGGGCAGCGGCGACAAGGCTGTAGGTCAGGGAGGGAATCTGCCAGCTTGGAGACTAGCAGGCTGGAGAGCTGATGGACCCATGGACACAAGCAGCTGCTGCAGCTCAGTAGGGACCAGTGAAGACTGCTGCAGCTCAGCAGGATCAGGAACTGGTGGTAGCTGCGGCTGGACGGGAACAGACGGAGGCTGCGGCTGGATGGGAACAGACGGTAGCCGCAGCTCAGGAACGGGACCAGGTGCCGGCCAGGGCGCCGGATGGTAGCTAGCAGGCCGGGAAGCAGGCTGAGAACCCGGAGCGCTGAACCGGTCCTTGACTCATGGAAACCATGCATCCCTCACCCAAAGTCCAGAGACCACTCTCTCGCATGCGTTAGTCAGAGCTGTCCCTCTGAACACGTCATGCTGAGACATTCTCCACTGGTGGGCCCGAAGATCTGCCCGAATTCAATTCAATTCAGTTTTATTTATATAGCACCATATCATAACAACGTTATCTCAGGGCACTTTGTCATAAAGAGCAGGTCTAGACCGACTCCTTATGTGTACAGAGACCCAACAATTCCCACCAAGAGCAAGCACAAGCAACAGTGGCAAGGAAAAACTCCCTTTTAACAGGCAGAAACCTCGAGCAGAACCAGGCTCTGGGTGGGCGGTCATCTGCCTCGACCGGTTGGGTGCAGCTCGTCCCTCCAGGCGTCTGCTGGGTCAATGCTTGGTCGGGTCATTCTGTTACAGTTCGTAGCTGGGAATGGCAGGAGGAGGACCCAAATGCAGACAATGTGGAGGCTCAGAGCAGTTTCAAAGTTTATTTAAATGCTTACACGGTGCAGGTAAGTCGATGAACACAAAGGTAACTCCAAAAATGGAAAAACACAGAAACACTAGAAGAACGTTCAGCCTAGGAACGACACATGAAGAGCACAGGAAAACAGCAACTGGAACTCATAGCAACAGAGCACAACAGGAGGATCACAGGAGCATCACAGAGGCAGATCACGCAACGCAGAAATAATGACCCGACAGGGAACAAAGGAAAAGGACCAGTATAAATAGGGAAGAGACTGACAAGGGAATCAGGGGCAGGTGTGTAAAATAAAACAGGAAACCAAACCAAGACTAACGGATCATAACACACATTACCTCTCCCAGTCTACTCACCTGCCTCTCATCAGTTCATCTGCCTGCAGTATATCTACCCCGGCTCTTAAACCATTCTTCGCCAGATTGATTCAACACCACCTTGGGCACGGAGACTACAAATTTATAAGGGACCACCTGTGTTACAACTCAGTACATGGATTTTAAAAGATGTGGGTGTTTACCCATCATCAAGGATCTAATGAAGAGACAATATCAAACTGCATTATGGGAAATGTGGGATGCATTATTTTTGGAGCATGACACATACTAGGGACTAAAAGTCAGGATATCTCAACTAATGTTTCTTCAATTTTGACCATTCTTTTTTCAGTCACTTAATGGAAGTGCAGCTCTTAATCACTGGAGCACGTCTTTATCATTAAATCTGCCATACATTTTTTACTCATTTTTAAATTCTTCTTCTTGCCTTATGTCTAAACCAGGCCCTATAAATCAAATCTCCATGGTGAATCCACTAAAACAGGGATTTATTGGGAGTTAGAAAGTTATCTGAGAGCTGTGCACCTACAAATGTCATTTATGTATGTAGACTTTCTCACTGTGGAATACTTAATTTTAACACAACGGTTTGGTCTTATTTGTCCAGGTTTTGAGATATGTGTCTCTGAGATTTCTGTCTCATTGTTACCTCATTTTACTCCAGTAGCAATCTGTTAGTAAAACCCAAAAGAAAAAAAAAAAGAAATGTCTCCAGACAGTGCTACTTAACGTAGAATGACAAGCCCTTGTTTTAATTGGAGTCAGTGTTTTGACCCAGTTGCTGTTATGCCCCATGTGAAATGTGGGCACTTATCTGAAGTACTGTATGTAAACACATGCCAACAAACTAATGAATTAAGATGAAATATGTGTCATAAACCCAACTGAATTTGACAACTTTTGACGCTATGGCAAAC
Organism: Maccullochella peelii; assembly: GCA_002120245.1. Taxonomy (NCBI): domain Eukaryota; kingdom Metazoa; phylum Chordata; class Actinopteri; order Centrarchiformes; family Percichthyidae; genus Maccullochella; species Maccullochella peelii. The sequence goes on from LKNJ01006433.1 coordinate 6,824, forward strand.
TTAAAACCAATTAAAAAGTGCATAATTAGGACATGCTGCAGTATAGCAACCAAAATGATTTTTCTCTTTTTTTAATTTTATTTTGAGAAAATCTTGTTTGGCAGGCCTGTAAAATTGAATTCATGCTGTTTTAATGAGCGCTGCTGTCTTTGCATACCCATGAGCTTCCTAATTGGCCAGATGACCTTAAATACACACCTGTAGGTCGCGAGGGGTCACAGCAGAAAGAGAGAAGCCGGCTGGGTGTCCACCTCAGTTGGACACACCAGCAGTGGCAAGTCAGTGACTGTGACCTCTGCAGTGACCTCTCCAGAAAGTGCAGAGATAATAAGTGAACTTGACACTGGTAGAGGACTGCTGGGTGGAATTAGCTCTGAAGGTTAGACTGGACTTCTAAGCTGCGTCTTTGCAAATTAGTCACAGGTCTCCACATCTTGGACAAAAACATGTTTCTGCAGCTTGTTCTGTATAAAGGCTCTGCAGTTGCATCTCACCTTTGTCAATGAAGATTCAGTGGCAGTATAATGGGGAAATCAATAAAAACCAGGCTACAATATCTGACAAACATTGAGGTGTGCATGCAAATGTGGTGATGAATGAAGGCTAGAAATTGAGTTTACAGTGGCATTATGATCTCAGCTGGTCTGATGCTGGTTAAGGAGGTAAATTAGATCACTATAGATCAGACAAGATAACCATATGCTCAAAATATATTCTAAGCTGTGGTTTGAACAGGTAAAAGGCAGGCAGACAGGAACAGGACAGAAGCTCTAGAACTCAACAGAGGCAAGATTGATGATCTGGGGCCTGTTTCACGAAAGTGATTTGTTGCACCATTGCAGATATATTTTCATGTCCCACAGTCCTCTTGCATGCTCATACATGGGTCAGACATAAGTCACAGGTTGCATGTTGCAAACTTGGTGAAACAGGCCCCTGGCAGACAACAAGTGTTTGTGGGAAAATATATATACAAAGTCTGGCTGATTAGGAACATGGGTGGCAGAAACGAGAGGCAGGTGCGCTGGTAGGAATATCCAAGGGCATCTGGGGGACAGGTTGTGGAGGTGAGAAGTGCTGAAGAGTGGAACAGGATACAAAATGTATTCATCAGGTGAAATGAAACATGACTAAATTAATGATAATGTTACTTGGTATCTGCTGAATTTGTTACAATCAACTCTTAGTTAACATAAAATTGCATGATATTTGGGTTTATGTGTGTGTGTGTGTGTCCACAGAGGTACATCCTGGACTAGTACAGTGAAATTCAAATTTCATATTTTGCTCTCTTCAATATTCAAAGCATCAGAAGCATGTGGAATGAAAGCCTGTGGGTCACCCCACGCTGAGCGGTTCACAGGAGCACCACTGATCCCAGCCTCTGAAGCATTGTCCACCACATGGGGCAGACAGGAGAGCGCAGGAAGTGAAGCGATCACTCATCCACCTCCTCCTTCAGGTCCAAAGTCTTCCGTTATTTCAATCAGGCCAGCCTTCAAAGAGTGTCCCTCTCACTGTTCCCCGGAGTACTGCCCTGCATAGGTGAGGCAGACAAGTGAAGTGGTAAATGTGTTCATTTGTAGGCGGCCCTCGTTTTATCGACTTTTTCAAGGCTAGCTGATAGATGTTGTATGGGGCTAGCTCAGCAGGGAGAGTCACTTAACCAAAGGGCATCTGTCAACCCCAAAATTGGGTTCACGCATTCCCAGCCACAGCTGACGAATCTTTTAATAAGAAATGTCTTATTAAGAAATAAGTCTCATGTGTGTCCTCTCACTCTTTGGGTGAGTGTTCTTGTTCATTCTTGTCACAGTGAGGTTGCCAGGTTTGGTACCATTGAGCCTGTACAGAGGTCAAAACCAAAACCCGTGCTCAGTGAGTGTATCCGACAACCCACTCTATAGCCAGAGACACTGCACAGAAATGCTGGATGCATGGATACACTGTTGTTTGTCAAGAAGTAGTTCCAGCAACTGTCATTTGACATCAAATATGACACTAGTCATGCATTATGTACATCTGATATATATGTATATATTACCAACAAAGTACGGTGTTATTTATCAACCACAAATTTTATCAAACAGTAAAGGCAGGCCAGTGTGCAACAAATTTGATGAATATATGTGGTGAGTATCGCTACAGAATAAACAACTGATGCAAATTCACAAAAGGATTGCACGGCTTTTGCAGCCGCTAAACCTGCACAAATAAGACAAAAAGAAACTGTAATTTTCAAAGCACCCACAAAGGGTGAAAAGTACGCAAATAACGCCTCGGTGCTCTGGTGATATTTGCATGTATTTAAATGAGCAGAATATGCAAACATTTGGTGCAAATGGCGCTTTCTATGCAAATGCGCCTCATTGCAAAGATAAAGTCTAACTCACAAACACCAGCGCTAATAGCCACACGCACTTAAAGTGAACATTTTTAGCGTCTTCAGAGAGTCGGTGGTAACTGAAGCACATTTATAAGGGGAGTCACGCCCAGACTTTCCAGTGATCATGGCAGCAGTGACTGTAGCCAGGTGAAGGCATCGTCATGTCAGGCGTGCTCGTGAGCTGATATTTAGAAGGAGAATCACTATTTGATTATAGCTTGAATTCTGAAAATTTCAGTTTTCTCCTTGTGTTCTTGTGTTCTCACCATTTATAGCCTGCTTTGCAACATGGATAATTGCAATCAGACGCAATCTATTCTTTGTGAATTTGCCCGTCAGTGTTTATTATGTAGGGGACAGCGAATGAGTTAATGATGTATTGACACACCCATACACATTTTACTGCATTATACTATATTTACACATGATGAATTTGATTGCATAAAGCAGGGTGTGAGGTCACTGAGAGTTGCTGACTCCTCTATATTTCCAGCTTTTATTAAAATGTGACTTATCTGGCCAGACCACCGCATCTCAATTTGGTCTGGCTCACAATGTGACGGTGTAAATAACATGTGTATAGTTTGACTGCATTTTTAAGAAAAAACAAGTTGAATTGTCACCTAACTCCACTACAATGTACAAGACGAGGGCCACATGATTGAAGGGGGTGCCAAGCTAGCACTAGCAAGCTTCTCAACTGGCTCGGATTATCCTCTTCCAGTACAAGTAACATCAGTGCTTTAAAGTCTCAGTGTGCTTTACATTAGTGGGGCAGCAATTTTTCTATCTATGTATCTAATATGACAATCCAACTTTCACACCTACTTTAAGCTTATGAGAAAGGAGCCAGGGTTTGAACTTCTCTTTCCAGCTTTCTAGTTTCATTTTTAATACAACTACTTAAAGTCACTTTTTGTGTGTACAACCAAGTGGAACAATATGAATGAATGTGCATCATTATCCCCATTTTGCCCCTCTCTGTGTGACGGCAGGCTTTCTGCCCTGCCTTTGAGCGTGGCCATTCTAAACAGATATAAACACTTTTGCCTTTAGATGTAGACGGATGACACGTCATACCACCTAGTTCATTTTAAGCATAATGAGACCTTTAGCTAAGTTAGCAAGGCTACCAATAAGTAGCCTTACAGATGCTTTTGGTTGTCTCCGTCTGTCCCATGACTCCCACATTATAGCGGTCCCCCTGTATCCAGATACAGATCACAAGTTAATGCCAGGTGGAAATGGAATCTAAATGGGCCTTCGCACTATGAAAAACTCATCATAATGTGAAAGATTTTTATGCAAACTTTATGCAGGTTTGACCCATCAATTTGAACATTTTGATGATAGTAATAGCTGCATGTGATGAGTAATGCTTTGAGAGTGAAGCTTAGCCAGCACTAAATTCCATTATAGAGTCTAGGGTGAGACAGTGATCTGTGGACACATGATGAAATGAGAATGAAAGACAAGCTTCTTTCTTATCACCGCTCACCCCAGAAAGTTTTTCCTAGTGAATAATGCAATTAACATTCAGTTAAGGCTTTTGTGTAAGCAATTGAGGGCAGCACACTACATTTTTTCTCTGAATTATTAATCAAGCAAAATTATTAATTTGCTTTCCAGCACAAGAGGTTTGATGTATGTGAGGCTGTGAATTGGACCACACGAGCGGTGGCCTCGCTGGCTGTCATACCCAGCAGATGTAGTCATAATGAAATCTCAGCCAAGCAGCAGCAGAAATGAACCTGTCACAGCTCTGATGAGCTAACTGTAGGCAGAGATAGGAAGAGTTGAGTCACGACGTTAAGCTTCAGCCTCGAATTCAGATTAAATCTACATCCTGCATATGGTGTTTATTGAGATGTCAATCATGTTGTTCGCCGTACCGTCTCATACATTACCATATTATTTTCCTACTTTCAAGACTGTTTATTACCACAGGATTCCACATGTCCCCAGCAGCCTGGCCTGTGTTGGCGTGTCTGTCAATCCAAGGCTTTTCTAATCAGATTTACAGTGGATATGTATCTGCATATGCACCACAACACAGGACATGTTCAGAGGCTTTGAAAACATTCAAGCTGTGGATGGTGCAATAAAGAAATGTTTTTGTAAAAGCTGTCTTGTCAACTGTCAAAATGGAATACACTCTCCAGAATAAACTCTGGTGTCAGTCACTGTTGGGAAATTTTCTCCACACTTAAATGACAATCTCTAACTTTTAAAACAAAATCCAAAGTTTTGCCTGGGCAGCAGTAAGTGAGCACTGCATTCAGAGAAAGTTGGACTCATCATGGGTAATGGCGTGCTTGAAACAGCTATCTCTTGCTTTCACTAAAATGTGTCTTTTGCAAGTGTAGATTCTATCAAGTTTTTTGCTGTTTGTAACTGAAGCATAGTCTGCAGTATCATTTTGACATTTTAGGTAGGGCCTAAACACATAAGTATTCGTTTTGCTAATCAGTTGCACTCAATCAAATATTTTCAAAACATTCGTCTAGAGCAATATATCTCAACAGTTACTGCCACATTGTCATGCTGTGGAGAATCATGCTCCCCAGAGGATGAATCTTAATCATTTTACTGACCTCCTGACCTTTTCACTAGCACCACCATCAGGTCAAAATTTCTATGACCTGAATCTATGGCCACGCTAGCAGCACTGTGAGGCTGTATTTTCAGCTCAAAGCATAACGGGATGTTAGCTAAATGCTAAGGTCAGCATGCCAACATGCTCCCAGTGACAATGATAGTCTGGTGATGTGTAGCAGGTATGATGTTTACCACATTCACCATCACCCAGGGGTTAAGTAGTCTCTAGACTACCATACTCCACCGTTAATATACATATCCTATGTAAAAATAGCACTCATTTTCTGCTCAGGTGTAAAGACTTTTCACAAGGTATCCTCATATTTATGTAATGAGGAATTTTATTCAGCCATAACCCAGTTTTGCCCGGAGACCACATTTCAAAACATGGATATATCCCACATATGGGCTTAGCAATATTGCAGTAATTGTTGTGTGTAGGGCAAATCAAGGATAACACCACATTGTAGGGCTTCAAGTCCAACACTTAGCCAGGTCTACGGTCTAATTAAAATTAAGTAACAAAGGTACCTCAGCAAAAGGTGAATGATGAATCTTAATTAAATCTCCAGGTCCTCTTTAATTCATCTTCGTATAAGAGGATCACGTAATGTAATACAGTTGGTTGCAAATTAATCATAGCATAAGGCTATCTCTTTAGCTGCTGCTGTTGTGTTTCCTCTTACTTGGAGTCATGTCTTTTTTTTTGACTTGGTCATTCTGTCTGCTGCTTAGCCGTCTGCAAACAAACACCAGGCCAAGGACAATAACAAACTTTTACTCTGCCAGAGGTTGTTGAAGAAACTTTATTTAAGCATTTATGATTAAATCTTTAGAAATGTCCAAAATAATCCAAAATTAGGAATATATAACTAAATATTTGTCGGGTTGAGAAACAGATTTAAATGTATAACTATTTATTGTAATTTTATTGGAGATTACCTCTTGACCAGGTGCCAGAGGCATATTAGCTGTGGGCCCCTATTGACTCCTGTTTGTGGTAATTAAACATACTTTTTATTTATGTATGTGCACCATGTGCATTTTGACTCTTGTCAAAAGGTAATAATGCAGACACCACCTTACTGTCTTTACCCTTTCATTTTACATTGTGCTTTAATGGTGCATATTCCCAAACAAATTTACAATTAATCAAATTAATACACACGAGGCCCCTGATGGTCTGGGGCCCCAGGAAAGTTTGCCTGGTTGGTAATCCAGCCTCACTTGAATCACTTTAATTAGGATTGGTTTGATCGAATGAGCCACGTCGCTCAAATTACGCGTCTTGACAATTATGACAATAATGACAGAGAATGTCAGTGTTCCTACTCAGTGGAAAAGCACAGTGTAAATGATACAGGCAAAACTGCCATTCATTTTAGTGTGGCTATTTACTGTTCCCAAAGGATTGCTGATGACTTTGGTGATCCCTCCCAGCATAAACCAGCAATGTGATTTGTTTAGGGGGCAGCAGAACAAGCTGTGATCACAACATTGACTTATTATCACCTTTTAAGTTGATATGGTGAATATGTTAGAAAACAAGTGACAGACAGATTTCCAGTCTACCTGGGCCAATCACAACCATTTATCTAATATGGGGCGGGTTTGATACGATGACTGTACAGAGGAGTGCCATTGATGCATTTTCGTAAACAACCAAGATGGCTGCCACTGATGTGGAACGTTCTGAATCCTCTATCACATCAGTATTAAATGAACTGGACGGCATATTTTCTCTAAAAGAAGAACAAACAAGTGCACTTAAAGCTTTTGTTGAGAAGAAAGATGCGTTTGCCGTACTTCCTACAGGATTCGCTCAGCGCTACGTCACACTTTCGTTGCTCTGATTGGTTGCTAAATACTGACTGGTGCAAAGGAATATGGGACATCACCTTTTTTTCTGATTGAGCCCCGCCCACTTCAAACCAGTGCGAAAAGAAAGAACAAAAAACACAAATACATACATCTCTAATGGGAAATAACTAAAACTGTTCAAACTGTCAAAACGTGTGTTCATAGAGGGCTACATCTGTCATGAGGCAATACATTTTCTGGACCTTTAACTGAAGGGTGGTAGTAGTGTATGTTGCAACACCAGAAGCAGGAGAGTGTGTAATCTTACATGTATTTCTCAAATAGAACCAATCTGACTCTCATATAGTAGACTAAATTGACTCTCATAAAGTAGACTTAATTACATTAATTATACTCAATTAGTCTCTAGTATAATAATTATAGTTCAAAGTAATCCTTGATGCCCTAATGTGCTTGAGAAATGTCAGAGCATGAAGTTGCTGCGGACATTTAAAATGGAAATTCTTCAAATGTTTTGCTGAAGAGGAGTCGGCAGGAGTCTGAAGGAGAGTCAGAGTTGGAGTTCACCCTGTTTTGTATATTGATAAAATATTGATTTACGCTTTCAGTAGGAACCAATGGGGTTAAGCCTGTTTTTTTAAGATTCCTTTTTTTTGTGTCAGTTTTGCGCCCTTTTAAATCTCCTCAATCTTAAGGATCATATTATTTAATCTGTTTTAATATAATTTCCACATGATTCTGATTTAACCCCCCCCCCCCAACACACACACACACACACTGAAAATGTCTAACACATGTTCTTCACCCGCTTGGTCAGAGAAGGCCTCTGGTGCTCATGATCTATGGGCCCAAAAACATGGAAGCCATCAGAAGCCTAAAAAGCATTTTCAACAAATCAGCCCAGTGAGCAACTTTAACTGGAATGAATGGGACGCCATCTTCACAAATATGTGACAGGGAATTCGTAAACATATACAATTTTTCATTTTTTGTGTATCATCCTGTATTTGTAAGTATTGTGCATCTAAATAGCATGTAAACATCAAAAGTATGGCCTACCTGATAAGTTTATGATTTGTGTCCATATGTACCAAGTGCAGAGGACCCTGAAGAGAATGTGTCCTTCTTGCAACACACCCCATCCTTGTCATTCTTGAGAGTACACCAACAGAGCATGGATGCATGGATGGAGACACTTTGTTCCACTGGACATGTTGCCCTGCAGGATTCCTTTCATCATTCGCTATCCTACATGTGGTGTCCTGGCCTCCACTGACCTCACCAACTTGTCTGCTTGTTCATCAGTTAGGTTGCTGTAGAACTGCATTCTGGAAAGTCCATTATCGTGCAATCACCATTTCACTGTCCTCTCAGATACACCGTGACGTTTTGCAAAGCATGACACTGGTTGGGACATTTCTATCATGCTTTCTAGTTGCTGAGGACGCACAACATATTTTGGCCGTCACATTTCATCTTGCAACACAGGCCCCTAACTAGGGGTCAGATTTGAGTTGTTCTCTATATTGACAAGCGTTCAAAGCATTGACGACATCCTGTGGCATCTCAACCTGGCCCGACCACGACCTAAAAAGAAGCATCTCCTGAATGACCTCAAACTGTAAATAGTCCACATCTAGGGGCAGTCTTTGCGTGACCTGGGAAACTGTAGTCAGTAGTCTCTGAAGAAAGTCACAAACATCACTTTACATTATTGTACTAGCTTGATTAAATGATTTAAGTTACACACACATAAACAGCATGCGAGTTATTAAGACATATGCAAAGTGAGCAAACTTGGAAGGCTCTACCATAGAGCTTACTTATCAAAATACAACAACAAAGAGGACTGCAAAGGTTATATAAACTAACTCTATGAAAAGGTGACACTAATAACTTAGTTATTACCAAGCATTATTATATTTAGACAGTTTCCTTTTAACCTGACCACCTGTAAATGCAACGTTGTTTGGATCATTTCAGTTGTGTTTGTTTGGGTGAGTTATTTGAATGCAATGTGTTACAACGCATTGGCTCCTCTATAAAGCAGTGAATCATATCATGGCAAGTAAGGCTAACTTCTGGGAACGTCGGAGACCACCAAGTGGATGAAAACTTTAACATTAACAAGTGAAATTAATGTAATGCACCGTTTAGCAGCTGAGAGATTGGTATTGGGAAGCAAAAGAGAAATACTTGAAGAAATTCAATACCGTTTCTTTATCGATGGGAGACCCTACTTCTTACTTAACGCTTCTTAATCACTCTTACTATCATTCTATAGCATTATCATTCCAAGCTCTTTAAGCGTGATGGTCTCCACCCGAACCATAATGGCTTTCGTCTTCTATCCTGGAACATTGAACTGGCCCTGCTCTTATGCAAAGGCTCATCACATTGCTCTTCATACTACTGAGATACAGCAGGCTTGGCACTGACAAATTCTCAACTATTTCCATCACAGCATAGTCTTGGTAATGCATCCACTACAACCACATATACAGACTTTGAGCTGTCTATCCCACCACTATTTAGTACAAAGGGTATTTTAACTAAGAGTGCCAGGTTTGCTCAAACTGCTAGCTCCCTATCTACTAAGACCTATACCCTATATAAAGCCCCNCCCCCCCCCCCCCCCCCCTTTACCTAATCCTGCTGTTGCAGCAATACCTGTTATTATTACCCTTCTTTTTTTCAAAATGCAAAACAAAAAAAGATGTCAACGTTCACTCTGCTGCCCGTTAACATAAAATCAACCATCCCGGCCACACACCACCAGGCATCAATATTTAAGCTGTGCCTTTTTAAAGTGAGATCAATTACTAACAAAACTTTTATTCTAAATGATTTTATCACTTCCAGAGATCTAGATTTTATGTTTTTAACTGAGACATGGTTGAAGCCAAATGAGTATAGCCAACTTGCTGAACTATGTCCTCTGGAATATGAAAAGTTTAGCTTGCCTCGATCCAGTGGCCGTGGTGGTGGACTTGCTGCTGTATAGAAAAAATAAATGTATTCAGCTACCTGTCAATAACTTTTCTTCAAATTGTGCGGCGCAGACCCTGTCCTCTGTGCTGTCATTTACCGTCCTCCCAAGCCCAATCCTGGTTTTATGTCTGAATTCTCTGAATTTCTATCCTCTATCATACTGAGCCACGACAGGATTGTCATTACTGGTGATTTTAACATACATTTTAATAATCCCACAAACGGTGACTCCTTGACACTGGAATTCAAACACCCACTGTCTTGGGAATACACTTGATCTAGTGATGTCAAAAAGTCTATATGTTGCTAATGTTTCTGTGATTGACTTCACGTTCTCTGATCACCTCTGTGTATTTTTTGATGCCTCTTTACCGGCATCCACAAGCACAAAAGAAATTACTCTTTGCAAGGCAAGGCAGCTTTATTTATATAGCACATTTCAAACACAGAGGCAATTCAAAGTGTTTTACATGGGCAAAGAGAAACATTAGAAGGAATAAAATCAGATAACATCAATTAAGAAAAAATAAAATGAAAGATACATACAATCAAATAAAATACAGTTACTGTGCAGTAAAAAGATATAGTGGCCAATGCAACAAAGGAAATAAAAGTGCATTAGAGAAATCAGTTATAAGACTCGTAGATTAATAATGTTCCCAATTTTATCAGTTCTTTATGATTTTTCTTTTGTTACTAAATCTTAAATATTCTGATTTTTGCAGTGGAATATGAGTAAGGACCGTCCTGTA
>LKNJ01006434.1:7713-25819 GCA_002120245.1 Maccullochella peelii
GGTCAGGGTGCCCATGCTGACCCCTGTCCACTGCCGAAAGCGCCTACAATGGGCACGTGAGCATCAGAACTGGACCATGGAGCAATGGAAGAAGGTGGCCTGGTCTGATGAGTCACGTTTTCTTTTACATCATGTAGATGGCTGGGTGCGTGTGTGTCGCTTACCTGAGGACGACACGGCACCAGGATGCACTATGGGAAGAAGGCAAGCCGGCGGGACAGTGTGATGCTTTGGGCAATGTTCTGCTGGGAAACCTTGGGTCCTGCTATTCATGTGGATGTTACTTTGACACGTACCACCTAAACATTGTTGCAGACCAAGTACACCCCTTCATGGAAACAGTATTCCCTAATGGCAGTGGCCTCTTTCAGCAGGATTATGCGCCCTGCCACACTGCAAAAATGGTTCAGAAATGGTTTGAGGAACACGACAATGAGATCAAGGTGTTGACTTGGCCTCGAAATTCCCCAGATCTCAATCCAATCAAGCATCTGTGGGATGTGCTGGACAAACAAGTCCAATCCATGGAGGCCCCACCTCGCAACTTACAGGACTTAAAGGATCTGCTGCTAACGTCTTGGTGCCANGAGGCAGTGTGATGCTTTGGGCAATGTTCTGCTGGGAAACCTTGGGTCCTGCTATTCATGTGGATGTTACTTTGACACGTACCACCTACCTAAACATTGTTGCAGACCAAGTACACCCCTTCATGGAAACGGTATTCCCTAATGGCAGTGGCCTCTTTCAGCAGGATAATGTGCCCTGCCACACTGCAAAAATGGTTCAGGAATGGTTTGAGGAACACGACAACGAGTTCAAGGCGTTGCCTTGGCCGCCAAATTCCCCTGAGTTTGCACCCTGCCCTGAGTTTGCACCCTGCAAACTCAGGGCAGGGTGCAAACTCAGGGCAGGGTGCCAGTGTGAAACAGGGATACGTTTTATTCTTAGCCCAGGGCTAAGGATAGCCTATGCAGCGTGAAAAGCCTAATAGTTAGGAAATATAAACTCGAGAGGAAAAGAAGGGTGCTGAGCTGTGTTGCATATGACCCAAAATTCAAATCAGTAATCAGCTTGGAGAATTTACGCTGAGTTTTGGTGTCTAGTGACCTTTTGCGAACAGTAATTTCTTTTGTGCTTGTGGGTGCCAGTAAAGAGGCATCAAAAAATACACCGAAGTGATCAGAGAACTTGAAGTCAATCACAGAAACATTAGCAACGTATAGACCTTTTGACATCACTAGATCAAGTGTATTCCCAAAACGGTGGGTTGGCTCGGTGACATGCTGAGTGAAGTCCAGATTCTCAAGTAATATTTTGAATTCCAGTGTCAAGGAGTCACCGTTTGTGAGATTATTAAAATGTATGTTAAAATCACCAGTAATGACAATCCTGTTGTGGCTCAGTATGATGGAGGATAGAAATTCAGAGAATTCAGACAAGAAACAAGGATTGGGCTTGGGAGGACGGTTAATAACAGCACAGAGCACAGGGTCTGCACTGCACAATTTGAATAAAAGTACCTCAAAGCTTATAAAGTTATTGACAGATAGCTGAATACATTTATCGCTCTTTTTATATACAGCAGCAAGTCCACCACCACGGCCACTGGGTCTAGGCAAGCTAAATTCTTCATATTCCAGAGGACATAGTTCAGCAAGCTGGCTGTAATCATTTGGCTTTAACCATGTCTCAGTTAAAAATATAAAATCAAGATCTCTGGAAGTGATCTTTTGTTCTTTTTTTCTGTGCTTTAGAGCACAGAGGTGTTGACAAAATGGAATTTCCATTAGAGAAATCTGTATGAGTCATGATACATTGTGTTTCTCTCTTTCAGGTTGTGCATTTGTGACATTCACAGCTAGACAAATGGCCCAGTCAGCCATCAAGTCCATGCACCAGTCCCAGACCATGGAGGTGAACTTAAAAAACTAACGAATTAAACAATATGTGATGTTGTAAGAATTTTGACTTTGATTTCAAAATTGGAGGATTATATTGTCTCCACTGTTGAAATATTACCAAGCAAAACAGTTAATCATTCAATCCAGCAGAGTGTTTTTAAATAATCCCAGTTATTTCACTTGCACTTAAATTGCAAGTTAATGCTGTTTTAATCAGTATTTATATCAATACATCCGTACAGAAGATTTCCTGTGTCTGTGTTTAGGGCTGTTCATCACCCATTGTGGTGAAGTTTGCAGACACTCAGAAGGACAAGGAGCAGAAGCGCATGGCCCAACAGCTGCAGCAGCAGATGCAGCAACTCAGTGCTGCTTCCATGTGGGGAAATCTTACTGGGCTCAACAGCCTGGGGCCACAGTACCTGGCAGTGAGTTTATAGGGCCTCTATGTGTGTTGCAATATTGTATGCAATTGTATGCAAAATTTAATGATTAGCCTATTGACAAAGCAATTCCACCAGTGAAAGCTTTGCTGTCTCTTACAACTATTTGTTGTTTCGCATATCTCCTCGTGGCTTTAGCTCTACTTACAGTTGCTCCAGCAGTCAGCCTCCACGGGGAATGCACTCAACAACCTGCACCCTGTTTCAGGTACACACACACACACACTTTAACAGATATGTCCAACCTCACACCCGTACAGCCAGCAAAGTCCAGGGGAGAACATGTCCTTATATTTGTTTTTATTCTAATAATAGTGGCCAGAGGAAGGGGTGGGTGGAGTCTTGAACTTAAGCGTTTGTGTGTCTGTCAGGTCTTAATGCCATGCAGAACCTGGCTGCTTTAGCAGCAGCAGCAACTGCCACACAGGCCACGCCCACAGGGTCCAGCGCCATGACAGCATCTAGTAGCCCACTAAGTGCACTAACAAGCTCAGGTAAAAGAAAATACAACAACAGTACTGTTTCATAGTTAGTGGTATGGTGACAACCATGAGTCCACATGAGTCTAACACATAGTCTCAGAAATTCTATTCTCACTGTTAAACATCTGTATAACTATATATAAATATATATTAACTATATAATGTATAAATAAACTACATTAAAAGCCTCCAGGAATCGAGAACAATTGCTTATCATACATAACACATTATATCATGAATTGCAAATTTTGTGAAGTCACATGATGGTGTGAAAATGTTGACATTGCTGAGCTCTAACACACAAACTGTAGCACTGTAACACAACTTTGTTTATTCGTTTATTATAACATTAACAATAAACATTCCCGAGCAGGCTCCTCCCCCAACTCCAGCAGCAACTCATCAGTGAACCCCATGACTTCTTTGGGGGCCCTGCAGTCTCTGGCTGCTGGTGCTGGAGCCGGCCTCAACATGGGCTCTCTGGCAGGTACGATCCCTAAACTGTACTTGTTGTCTGACTAAAAATCTCCACTGATTAGATCACTGTGAGGCAGTACGCTTGATGTAAATCTTTGTCTTAAAGATATACAGCGCAGACGAGGTTGTTTTGTGAATTTAAATTTTTTCTATTAAGTTTTATTTATATAGTGCCAAATCATGATCATTTTCATATAGAACAGGTCTAGGCTGTATTCTTTATACTATTATTTACAGAGACCCAGCAATTCCTACCATGAGAAAGGAAAAACTCCCTTTTAACAGGCAGAAACCTCAAGCAGAACCAGGCTTTGGCTGGCCTCAACCGGTTGGGTTGAGAGTGAATTTGATAGTGTGTTGGGCATTGGGCACACCTGTCGACATATTGCTGCTCTTGGTTTCTCATATCTTTATGCTGCCAGTGCAACAGCAAGAAATCATACAGAGCCTACCAGTATGAAGACAAAAGTAATGCCTCACTCAGAAGCTTCCTCCAGGTGTCTATAATTGTGTAAGTGTAATATGACAGTTGTAAGAGATGTTAATGTGGCCAATTCTCCGATATATGGTGAACATTGCTGCTTCTACTGAATTTTATTTGATATGGCATTGTCTGCTGCTAAGTTGGACTGTTTATTAATAAATACGCTGTGAGAGCACTTGATGTACTGATATGAAATCCCTGTTATTGTGTAATACCTGTCCATTATGTTCAGAAGTTATACCTTGCACCTGTATTGAGTTTCAGTTTTCTAGGTTCTTCTGTGTAATTTGTCATGTACGGCATCTTTGAGTATCTTGAAAAGTGCTTTATAAATAAAGTTTATAATTATGATACTAGATGATATTATGATAGATATTTTAATTGACCTTGTCTGTAAATGAATACACAGTGATACTGATAATTACTTACTGTTTGTGAATTCAACATCACTTTGAGTGATAAGAGCTTACCTTTTCACCCATGCCATTTTTGTTTTCTGGTAACTCTGTTGCAGGCATGGCAGCACTGAATGGCAGTCTTGGCTCCGGAGGCCTGTCTAATGGCTCAGGGAACACCATGGAGGCACTGAGCCAGGCCTACACTGGCATCCAGCAGTACGCTGCTGCTGCCCTCCCCAGCCTGTACAACCAGAGCCTGCTGTCCCAGCAGAGCGTCTCAGCCGCAGGCAGCCAAAAGGAAGGTGGGTTCTGTGGGCTGGGAGTAGAAAAAGGAGATGCAATGGGAGATAAAGTGACTGGTGGGTTAAAGGGCTGTAAAGAAAACAGGAGGAGCTAAGGGCTATTTACTAAATAACTGTATAAGCATTCTTCAAAGTGTTTCTTTCTTCAGTCCAATGTTGGACTCAAATTGACCAAACACTCAGGCAAACAAAAACTTCAAGAGCTGCAGGCTAAAATATGAGTTGGAGTTTAGACTACTTCTCCTAATAGGGCTATTTTCATAAAAACTGACCCGTTCAATAGGCTGCCATCGACTCCCTTTGCAGATAAAAGAAAGAAAGCTAACCGTATCAACAACAGAAATTCCCCGGTATTTTGTGATGCTTGTTTTAAATTACTGTTAAAGTACTGGGCAGGTTGGTAGAGATGTGTGTGCTGTAGGTTGATCTGACCTTCTGCTAAGGATTCTGTCTTGTTTTAAATCTGCTACATCAGCCAGCGACAGTCACAGCACCGGTAAGACTTCACCTCCTTCTCTCTGACAAGTCCATAACAGAAAGCTTGTCTTTGTTTTCGTGTTAATGTTAGCCCTCATTCTTGGATACTTTCACTCCAATTGTTTATTTAATTTATTGTTATAATGATGTCATATATGCTACTACAGAGCCCTCCAGGGGTCATGTGGTGGGAAAAAAAAAATTAATGTGGAAATTTGCATTGGAAGACCATGCGCACTGATTCAACTTTGAGAGAGCGAAAAATGCATTTATAATCTCAATCGTGAAATTTACTTGTAAATGTAAATGAAGCCTGTATTTATTGCCCGTTACTAAAAATTATTTTTATTTGCATTTTATTTGTTTCTCACTATTTTTTGTGTGTGTGTGTGTGTGTGTGTGTGTGTGTGTGTGTGAGAGAGAGAGAGAATTCATGATATAGTGTTTTCATTTACTATTTACTATGTATTTTTGTAAATTTTCTGTTTCTGTTGTCAGATAACGCAGCAAGAATGAAATCTGATAGCAGCTCATAAATACTATGTTGACCAGCAGTTATTACCAAGCTGCTGAGCTGAAGATAAAATCATTATTTTATGATCATGACAAAATCAGACAAAATCAACAAAAATACAGGTTAAATCAATTCAATTCAGTTTTATTTATATAGCGCCAAATCATAACAGAAGTTATCTCAGGGCACTTTTCATATAGAGCAGGTCTGATGTAGATCATACTCTTAATATTATTTACGCAATAATAATGATGATGATAATTATAAGACGAAGAAGACGCATAATAATAATTGTAGCAAGAACGTGGGGGCAGCAGGTGGCTTGCAATCATAGATCCAGGTATTTGGCGCAAGGTATTTCTGCCTCCAAATACCTGGTTGAAATACCTGCAGAAAGCAGAAGGAGAGAGGAGAGAAAGCACACAACTACGGGAGAGAGAAGATGTCGAGTTTGTAACATGCATGTGTATGTGTATTTATGCTTGTAAAACGTACAAAATGTCAGCAAAATAACTCTTAACTACATTATAACTGGCTGTGCACATGGGTTAAACTGTTTGTCCCCTCAGTTTATTTATCAGAAATAACGGATTTCCACATCAATATTGCTTTTCTACCACATGAGCCACATGAGTAATTTGATCATGACCATATTTTGAAAAATTAGATTGACCTTTATTGAGTCATAAATTGTTGAAATTGTTAAAATATCACTATGTTTAATGTTTGAATGATTGATCAAACTCATTGATTTACAGGTCCAGAAGGTGCCAACTTGTTCATTTACCACCTGCCCCAGGAGTTTGGAGACCAGGACCTGCTGCAGATGTTTATGCCCTTTGGAAATGTCATCTCTGCTAAAGTCTTCATTGACAAACAGACAAACCTCAGCAAGTGTTTTGGTGAGTTCACGCAAATTACTGTATATATGCCTTCTTATGATCAATAAAAGATCTGAATCAGTCCACCCAGGATCAGTGCTGTGTTGAAATTATTGTAACTGACTCTGCTTCAAAGGTTTTAGGGCCCTATTTTCGTGGCAGCGCAACGACCAGCACAAGCAGCACTCTGATAGTTTGGCATTTTCATAACCTTGAAATTGTCTTTGCCTATCTGTGTGGTATTTTGGTGCCAAGTGTAGTGTACACAGGTGGATGGAGAGGTGCAAACAGGTGGGAGGTTCATTCAGATGATGCAGTGCAAAGCCAGGTTTTGGTCATAGATATAGTGCTGAGAATAGAAGTCTCAGAACCACATTTGTTTGAGGTGCAACCTCAATCCGCTGCCACTTCTGTTAATTTATCTAATCTTAACTAAGATCTTGCAGGAAATGCACAGTAATAATAGACTAGTGCTTAAAATGTAAATCAACCATTTTGATTGAACACTCTCCAGCCAGTAGATGCATTGAAATTGCCATAAAAATAATGTGTTTAAAGTAGGCACGTCTGTAAATAAGTCTGCATTTATCTATAAATGAATATGGGTGACTCTTAACTTCATGTCCTGCCGCTCTGCACCATCCAGACAACAACATGATTTCCTAGAGAAGCGTCTTTCCATTTATTGAGCTATTGTTGTCAAGCTTCACTGTGATTGGCTCAGATGTTTCAAAGCTATGAGACCAGTGATGTGACTGACTGAGAGTGTATTTATTTAATCATCATGCACTCTGATTTACACTCCCTGGCCACTTTATTAGGTACACCTATACAGTCTAATGCAATCCAATAGAACAGCTGTGCCACATATTCTACCTTTACAAAGCTTAGAATGGCCAGTTGATTCAACTATGTGTTTATTACTGAGGTCGTAGTTAGTGGTGGTGTTGTACTGGACTGCTTATATTGCTGATTATTTTGAAATGTGTTTCTTATATTCTTTCAGAATCAGATTTATTGTCAAGTAGGTTTTCACATACAATGAATTTGCCTTGGTATATTGGTGCATAACAATAAACATATTAAGTAGAAAATATAAAGAAAGATAAAACAAGTACTGTAAGTTAAGAAGCATAAATGGAAAATAGAAAACTAACAATAAAATATGAAATATTATTATAAACATAATAAAATGTATAATAAGTTGTTATTAAAAATGAAAGAGCTACACAGTTTTGTGCCAGGGATGTGCCAAGTATTTAGCAGGGAATGTGCAAAAGTTCACAGTATGAAGTTTAAAGAATATTTGCAATGTGCAAGATAGTAAGTCAGAAGATTGAGTCAGGTATGTAGACTTCACATTAATATAATGTGTGGGGTGGGTATGAGAGTCAGTGTCAGTGGGGGTCCCGGGCCTTGTTGATGAGGCCAGCTGCGGATGGGAGGAAACTGTCCTTGTGGCGTGAGGTTTTGGTCCTGATGGACTAAAAAGGCTGCAACTTTGGAAAATACCCACTTGATTTGACTAACTCAGACTGCTGAAGCCTCATACTGTCATACTTTAGCATTTAGATTTTTACATTTACGTCTTTCAATGTACCTGAATATTGTTTTAAGATAGACTTGAAAAAAATGTCAACCCTCCTTAAATGCAGGAGTTAGAGGTGATTGGTTACTTCAAGCATTCTTGCGATTTGACCACTTTCTTGATTGTTGCTGGGCAGACTTGACAGAATTTCAAGCTCTTGGGGAAATTTTGGGGATTGGTTGTTGCCATTCTGAGTGTTTGTGTTTCTCCTTCAGGCTTTGTGAGCTATGACAACCCTGTGTCATCACAGGCAGCCATCCAGTCAATGAATGGTTTCCAGATCGGTATGAAGAGGCTGAAGGTGCAGCTGAAGCGCTCAAAGAATGACAGCAAGCCCTACTGAAGGTGCTGAGGCACTGCAGACCTAGTTAGGCAGGGTGGTGTTATGGTAAGTGGAGTATGAATAACCAGTTAAGACTGGTCCACTCAGAAACTTGTCTCTGCATTACAGGGTGATGTCTGCTGCACTGCCTCTCCTGGTCATTATAACATGTCCCAGGAAAGAGATACATGAAGCTACATGCAAGAGTTTTCAGGCTAGACTGGATTCTTCCTGTGTTATGTTGTGGTTTATGCACTTTGTTTTCCTTTTAACAAATAAGAGAAACGGGTGTATTTTCATTTAAGTTGAAATGTTACCAGTTTGCTGTGGTACATAATACACGTATGAGTTGATTGTTAGGACGTGTTGCACACATTGACAGTCAGGTGCCAAATCCATCTGTTTTTACTTGCTGTTCGCCTTCGCCTGCAGAAACCCAGACCCAGCATAAGGCTCCTGAATGGAGACAGCAGCTGGAAAAGACAGAGCTGCATTTGGTTAGGCAACAGAAATCATTACTAGTTTTTCTTTTATTTCCACAAACCAAAATGTGTGTTTTTTCCTACTTATGTTTTAGGTATCTGTATTATCTGTTGAAATGGAGACTATGTGATATACACCGAAATTAGTTGCAAAGTGTAAGGTAAGGTAATGTACAGAAGCTTAGATTGTTCCTAACGAGAAGCTCCACCAAAACATGCAGATGGCATTTAGACGTGAGGGCATAGTCTAAATCATTTAAGCAGCCTAGTGATGCTGTGAATATCTTGTTCCTGTTCTCTAGTGTTTCAACTCTGAAATTGGATGTAAGTATAGACTTTCCAGAGGACTAAACACAGCATGTTTTGATGGTTCTCCTCCTGTTCTTCTACACTCTGAGTGACAGGTCAGAGGTCAGGCTGATAGAGACCAAGCGCATTTAAGTCCCGCCCACACCGGAGGGGAAAACAATTCCTTGCTCTCCATTGACTTTGTATTGCGTGAAGGTGCCTCCTTCAGTCTACTTCAGTCTGCTAGCAAACAACAGAAACATGGCTAAAAGCTGCTTACAGGGTAAAGAACCCAGAACTAAGTTTTTCTAAGCTGCCGAACCGAAAAACTGAGCTTTTAAGAAGACAAAAGTGGGTACAGATGTGAGGCATCAGCAGGAAGAACGGGAACACTGTGGGATCCTGACACTCAGTATGTCTACGTGTGCAGCAAGCATTTTGTCACTGCTCAGTCAAATATCCAAATGTCAGTTTTAGGCTCACTATATTACTGATTGTTTCCAGAGTATGACACGTTGCGCTCTGTCTCTATGTGGCGGTGAAGTCCAACTGTCAGCTGTAGCTAGCAATACTGTGAAATTTGGCAATAAAAACCAAACATCATAGGCTTGTTCTACTCATCTTAATATCCAAGAGTCTGTCTAATGCAATGTAATAATGTATTTATATAAATACATTTTACGGTTTTAGATAAATCCAGGTGTTTTGTAAAAATGCATCAAATGCCTCAGTTACTGTCCTGCTAGCTAGCGACTAGCCAATCTACAGAGGGCTACACCACTTTGTCTCTCACTGAATATCTTCTGATTTTCTGTGATTGGCGAATTCATGTCAGTGTCAATTTGCTCAAGACAAACCTGTTAGTTGCTTAGACATGCAAGAAATCATGTTTTTTTTTATAGAACTAGGAAGCCAGATAATTGTTGAAATGTGTATTTAAACTATTATGCCTTTTCTATTTTTATATAGGTTTTATACTTCTCCTGTGTGTTGGGGGAATTATTTATTGCCTAAATTATTTATCTGAATTGAAATTTATTTTGAAAAAAAAATGTAGTCCAACAACTCCTGGTGTGTGTCCTCTCTTTGCCTGTTAAGCGTTTTTTCCTCTTGGTGATGTGTACTACATGTCAGCGTGGCATAGACTGTGTGTGTAGGATCCATCAGTGCTGCTATAGATTTCATAGAACCCCCTCTCTGTCATACATGCCTTCATCTGAATAAATCACTTATTTTCCAAAAACATAGGGAGGATAGTTTATTCTAAAAGTCCATTTCAGCATGTGCCTGTTGCTCCTGTCTTTCTATATGAATAAATAGTCATCTTATGTGTTGTCAACGACTTTACACCCGGCGAAGTCTTGGGTGCATTTCTAGTAGTAGAACTAGTTTTAAAACTGATTCCAGGTCCACGTCCAAAGATTGAGTCAGAGCAAAATAGTCTAGACAGTCAGAGTAAAACTATGTGTGATGTGAGTATGACCAGGGTGCTCAGAGAATCTCTCACTGCTACAGGGTCATTCATGTCAAAGCAGTTGAAGGTCACCATGTTTTGTATAATATTGTCCCATTTACCTAATGTTATGTAAGGGCTGGAAATGTCTTGGTATATTGTATACCAAAGCATTTTTGCTGTTGCACAAAAATCATGATTATGTATGAGGGACTTTGTAGTCATAGACGATCCAGCTGTGTTGTGATTTAATATATTCTGTGTGTGTTAAGTGGTGTTTAAGCTCATGGCTCCCTTGTAAATCATTCATCACATGAACTGGACTTCTGAAAAACTACTGCAGGATGTGAATAATGGCAGCAGCAGCAGCAGCTTTCTGGTGGAACATTTTGTCAGTTAATGAGGATCACCTGAATTCACTTTCAGTTTTTGTCTCTATATGGTTAGAGGATCTCATCTTTAGAGGAACCTACCTCTTCATAGGACATCAGAGGTCAACAGTTGGCCAGTGACAGATCCTATTTCTTCTCTGTGGGCTGGGCCTTGTTTAATGTTTTACTGTGGCACACTGGCTGCATGTCTTGAATAGAAAGAGACACATTTAAAGGCGTAAGTAAAAAAAAAAAAATTTTTAAAAATTGATGAAAAGACCAAAACTAAAAATGTTAGTTCCTCAATATTAAACTGACTTCCCTACTCTGTCCGTCTGTGGCTCTCAGCCCCAAGCCCAATTCAATTCAATTCAGTTTTATTTATATAGCGCCATATCATAACAAAGTTATCTCAGGGCACTCAGGGCCCATGGTTCCTACTGACGACATAAATCTTTAAAAACGGCTCACAAATATATTGTTTCTTTTTTTTTTTTTTTTTTTTAAAAAGGCTCCGTAATTTCTGTTTTAGGAAATTGGCTGCTGTTTTTAGCAAGTGTTACTAAAACAGGAAGAAGTAGTGCATTTGTGGTGGATTATTTTCAGTGGTGGGTTCATCTACATTTGGTGCTCTAGTGAGTATTTCAGGTGGCAGGACAGTGTGTGTGGGATTGAGTCAAAACAGCTGCAGTGTGTGTGTTCATGGTGATGAAGGAACATGCCTCATTGTGTTTTTAATAGTTTTCCCTAACAATGGAGCTCTATGGCACAGAGGAATAAGATCAGGTTTTGGATATACGCACAATACTTGTTAGTAGGATCTGGTCATTGTTTGGCTCTGTACATGGTATTTGTTACTATGTAGAGAATATCACCAGACTTTTAAATTGTGGGTAAAATGGGGGCTGTTAGAAATAAAGCTGGAGGCATAGGAATTGTCAGATGGAATATGATAAGATCATCATCATCTTCAGATGTATTTTTTCTACTATGCAAACTATAGAAACTTGGTCTAATCCATCAGCGTAAACATCAAGTCTGCATTAATCTTTGTTGATTGTCGAAGTTGCATTTTTGTTGTGGAGTAAAGCAATGCAGTCTTTTCGAATCAACCTGCAATAAAACTGCATTACTAAGCAACAATCATGCAACCGTGACAAAAATCTATCAATTGAAGTTCACAGTGATGGGACTGCACAAGTCACAATTTCAAGAGTTTGCGAATAGATTTTCATATCTTACAGAAATGAATAGAAACTAGCGTCTGCCCCGAATGGTTGAAACATTACATCCAGAAAATAAAACACGGCAGCATGATTTGCGCAATGGTTAGCTGTGGAGTTAAGTATTGTATAATTTTTTGTAGTAAATTGGATAAAACATGCAAAACTACTGGTATGGTACGTTAAGTAGGCCTACCTTTTTTGAAAATCATTTTCCAAATCCATTGGCAAAATCAGTGCTATTTCAGTTTGTAATAGCATCTAGTATGGGACGTTTGATTTTTTTTACTTGCATCATTTAAATGCCTGTTAACCATTTATAATAATTCATTATAAAAAATCAGTATAAAAAGTCATTTTTCTAGTGGTGCTCTCCAGCCTCCATATGTGATTAGCTGTGTAACATGGAGGCCTGGTTTCACCTGCATGTTGTCACTGACTCTGTGCTGGCATTTTATTTAGGCTGACATGTGTGTGTGTTGCTGTTGTCGTCATCCACTTCAGTTCCTGGTAGCATGTGGCTTGTCCTCACTCTGTCCCTGACATTGACTGTTGAGTGTTTAGACTGTAATCAACCCCACACAGAGATGATCATTCTTGTTTCTTTTCTTTCTCCTGTCTGTGTTCCATTGCTGTTTAACCTAGGTGTGTCTCCCTGTTGTGTTTTTCTTTTTGTTTTTTCTAGATCTCTTCCTGTTTGCCCTAGCATGTTGATGTGGCGTCACAGTTCATCGTCCAGTCCTTGTCTTCTGCGCTTCTCTGATGCTTCCAATTTCACCTTTGACCTTGTGTTTGACATTGATTACCCAGAGGTTTTATTTTGTTGTTTCCCATATGTCCTCTGTGCTGCCAACAGGGGCACTAGAATGACTGCCACTGAACATGTTCGAAAGTTCCATTAGAATTATTCTGAGAAAAAAAAAGAGAATCTATTTTTCTAGAACTGACTGACGTAACCACTAGATTTTTGCAAAATCAGTTTGACATGAGTCTGACCTTTAACTATGTTAACTTTATCTCCTATGTTGTGGAGCAGTCCTCCCAGTGCCCCCATCCTCTGGTTTTGTTGTGGTTTTTTTGTGGGTCAGCAGCTAATCTGTCTAGGTGACGTGTGTGAGTGCTGGTGTGTGTCACCTAAGTTAGAAAAACTTTTCAAGCAAGTTAGCGATCACGTGTTGTTGGACGTTTGTAATTTAATGCTAGGCTAGCTAAGGGTTCATCCTTGGGAGTTCCCATTTGAGTGATGTAATGACGAGGTAACATTTAATGTCAGTGTAAAAATCAGTTTTTACTCTAAGCCTGTCAGCTTACCACCGCAAGCACATGATGCTGTTCTGCTCTTTTTTTGTGTGGAGAATCAGATACAAAGACTTTTGTCACAGTATATTTAGTATGCATGTTTTTTTTAATATATCTGCACTGAACTTCTTGGCAAAATGTGATCTAGTTTGTGTTAAGTTAAAAATGATGAATAAACTGGTGCCAAATGTTTTGCACAATCAGTATTTTCCCCTTTTATTGGACTTTGGGCTTTACTGGTCAGACTAGTTGTACGAGCAGGGGTCGATTGGTGTGGCAGGTGGCATTATGTACAGCAGGTTTTACTGAAGAACTGGCTCAGACTTGATGTCAGGTCGACTGGTAGAAACATACAGATCGGTATCAAACACATACTCATGGCTTACTCATAAGCAGTTGTGTGTATACTGTTTATTTTTATGTGTATTTATTTAATATAATCCAGAGACCCTACAGACCCAAACTCATTTAGGCTGCAGTCTGCCTGTTTCCCTGACCAGTGGACCAACATTGTGACTTGTGCAGAGTGTAATTTACCATTCAATTGCTAGTGTAACCCACAGAGTATTTTAGTCAGAGCTCTCTTCTTTGACAAGTTAACATTTTGTGTAGGTTTATTTTGACTTTGGTGCATTTATGGCCCTAAAATGAATCTCTAACTTGGTTCTATATGGTTCTACCTGCAAAGCACCAATCTGTGCCTCTTTACCATGTCACCTTACTGCTCTGTGACTGAGGTTAAAAAAGCTGGAAAGATCATGAAATATTGCTCAGTCAAATATGGAGGAATCTGAGATAAATTCAGGTTTCTAGTTGGCTAATTACTGAACATGGTTGATCTGATGCTAACTCTACTGGGTTTGCTTCTGTTTATAACTTGTGTTTTGTAGCAGACACGCAATGAGAGTAGTGCATCAGACTGACATTGATGACCCTACATACTTTATCAATACCTTACTTACTTACTTACTTACTTAAAAGAACATCGTGTTCTCCTGCAAACCATTTTTTCATGGAAAAAAAAATCCCAAATTCTCAAATGTGTTAAGTGTCCAAAGTGTTTTCCAAACACAAGCAGCCATAGAAGAACTTGGTAAAACTGGTAAAATTATGTGTTATGTCTAAAAAGAATAATAATAAAAATGAATAAAATAAACAATATTATGAATCTGAGCAGACATTTGATGCAACTTTCAGTACTAGTGCCATGGACACATTTTAGTTGATACCAAAAAAGAGAAAATGTTGATACCCAGCCCTAGTTTTGGCCTTTTTACTGCAAATCATGTATATGTTTCATTACTACAGATAAAGTGCACCATCAGTCTATTTTCGTACACTATATAAATCAATGTGGAGACACTTGACACTTGCTTGACTTCATCCATCATGTCTGTTTTAATATTTGTGAGTCATGTTGTTAGTAGTAATGCAGGGCAAACATTTTTTTAGTCAACTGCATTACAACACAGTGGTAACACAACAGTAGAAACAGCCAGGATTTTCATTGGTTGATTGCATAACTGAAGCATGTCTCAACAAGTTACTACAAATGAGAAGGGGAAAAAACATTTGCATGCTCTGGTGAACCGAAATATTTAGCTAGTATTCCTACAGCAGCAAGACTTTCAGTCGGACAAAAAAACCATCATCTCCACAAATGTTAACTGAATAATAAAAAACTCAGCACAAGAACTGCACAAATTATATATCAAAATACTATTCCAGACCTGTACCTTATCCTCACACAATCATGTAAGCTGTAGCTGTGTATGGAAAAAAAACTACAGACCCTCACCTTTAGCTGTACTGTACATTACTGACATTTTTGAGACTCCACTGTAAAACTCTTCTTAATGATGCACAAAGCATCTGTCCAAATACTCCCTCTGACCTGCACTTTATCCTTACATTGACATTTTACCTGTACTTGTGTCAGAAAGAGATGGACAGGCCCTCCATATCAGCCATACACTGTAAGGGAAACATTTTGCTAAAAAATGAACAGTGTACACCTGTAATTAATAGTATTGCTGTTTATTTTCTGTTGATGGTCTAAAGAAATTCATTATTATTTGTTACTTCATGCAAAGATTACCAACTGATACATTGGCAAGACTGATATTATCAGCCGATATTAGTTTATCACAGATGCATCGGTGTAAATACCAGTATCATTATTGGTGTATATTTCAGTAGAGAGATGTCAAAGATATATTTGAGGTCATTTAGAAACAGTATTCCCATTACATAGTTTGTCTGCCACAGAGCTCTGACAAGTTTATTTTTACACAGTAAAATGTCCCACTCTGTTCATGTTTTCATCACAATCCTTTTAACAGCCAAATTTCAGGGAACCTTATCAGAAATGTTTGTTGATGTTATGTGATTATGTTTAAAAAATGAATATTTGCACATATTTTTTATCATATTGTTTAACAGCATTACACAGATGAGTTTTATTACACAGCTACATATTAAGTAACAGTGGGAATAACGTTTATGTTAGGAGGAGTTCACACATGATTTGTGAATTAACAGTTAAAGCGGAATTGTCTTAATTGGATAATGCTTCAACTGGCTATATAGTCAGCCCATGATATGTAGCCTCCACAATTAGATTTATACATATTGCGGTATTGTCGTATTTTCTTGCAGCAGACAGATGATCTGTGCTTTAAATTAGTGGGTATGAAGTTTAAATACGACATGTTCGATTCTTTTAACATCTGAAAATTCTCTGCATTCATTTTAAAGGCCCAAGACATACTGTATATCTGAGGTCTTCTTTTTGTAGGCAGAATGCATCCTATTAGTTATCCTATAAAACCACTACATTGCTGTTGTCCAGATGCCCTTGAAGTACATTAATCTTTGTGTTAACTCTTGTGAGAGAATTCAGAAGTAGATTAAAAATCAAAGAATCTTTAAACAGCTTTGGAAAATGATTAGCACTAATAAAGTGGACTGATATGTAATAAATGATTTAAAACAGGCAGAACCACTGATATGGCCCTTTAATTTTGTCATTAAAGATAAATTGCTAATATGAGGTAAAGTGCTCTGCTTTTCACAAATCAAATTAATCTGAAGGCATGTCAGCAAGGCTAAATGAATTAATGATTTTTGTAATTACATAACAAACTGGAGTAAAGGCTGTGTTCTCTGCTGTGGAGCTCCCACTGCAGCAAGAAAGAGCAATCAGATGTTCTACATCTGGTTAATTTCAGCGCTTTACCTCTCATGTAAAAGTGTTGGATGCAGTATTTCTTCCTGGTGCAATCTGGGTGACAGTGTTCATCAACCATCCTCTTGCACACTGACACTGAAACTGTTTAAAGGTAAAAACTCTGACCAAACTCCCTCATGTGGGCGGAACCCAAACTGATGAAGCCTTTTGAAGTATTTCTGTGAAGTTGCCTTTTGCTCCATTGCATTGGGTTAAATGCAACTTTTGTTGAGTTTTACACTGTTGTGATTTTAATGTGAGACTGCAGAATTGCTAAAATTAACCCCGTTAATTTTCCTTTTCTTTGGGGTGGGATCTGTGTCTTCAGTGTTTGGATCTTTGCTTTCTGCAACACATGAAGCTGCAGTATAGTCCAGCTGTTATTTCTGCAAGCCAACATATGTTATCCCTATTGCTTGGTTGGTTGTTTGGTTTCTGTACAAATAAAATGTTTGAGAAACCTTCATATTTCCTGTGTTTTCTGTCAGAACTCCAACAGTGTGCTTTGCATTGTGTTTCTGGAAGATATGTGATGCAAACGTTTTCACCATACAAAAATCCACACTTTCCATACTGTATTATATCATATACATTTAATCAGTCTGTGTAATGTGAAACCTACTGAGAATTGGACAAAATCATTTTAATAGTAAGTTACTTGCTATTAGTAAGTAGGTCGTAAGTTTTTCCTTTTCGCTTGCTTTCAGCCGCATCTCATGGTCTTCATCAGCAGATGGAGTTGGTCACGTGACGTATGAAACTTAAATTGCTACTGCTCTTTGTGGCTTTTAAATACATTATGGACCTAGTGGTTCAAACTGTCAGAATTCAGAGTAAATGTCTTTTGTAATGGATGTTTTGGCAAAAGTCTTTCTCTCAGTGCAGCAGGGTTTGGGATTATATTTTAACCGCCAGGTTGGGTGTGCTTGGACACTGACCGGGCACAGTGGGAGGGCTGTTTTCTGCCTAAGCAGTGACAAAATTTGACTGACATGCAGGGGAGTCATGGGAGTTCAGCAACAGAAAAAACACACACGATCATGTCCTCACATTCTGTAATTCAAGATGGAGCTGATTGCAATCAAAAAAATCTAAATTAATAAAAGCTGCAAGCAGTAATTTGCAAGGTCCAAACACAATTTGACAAGTGACTGATGACTGAAGAAAACTTTTAGAAACCAGGCTCTGGGTGGGCACTCATCTGCCGGTTGGTAGCAGGAGGAAAGAGAACATACAGTAGCACAATGCAAGTTCCACAGAGATTTTGGGTAATGATTATATTATTATTAATAATAATAGTAATATTAATAAAAAATAATACTAATAGCAATATAATAATAGTAATACTAATAATAAGAGCAATAACAGCAGCAGTGGCTGTAGAGCAGGAACATGGGGGCAGCAGGTGGCCCGCATCCACAGATCCAGACTCTGCAGCTCCGGAGACAGAAATATCTGCAGAAAGCAACAGAAGGAGAGAGAGAGGAGAGAA
>LKNJ01006435.1:2910-20454 GCA_002120245.1 Maccullochella peelii
TTGCTGTGCATATAGGTACACCTATGCATATATACTGTATACAGATATGGTAAATATGTATGTGTGTTGTTACAATAACATGTTGTTTATAACTGCCATTTAAATCTGGTTTAACACTGTCTGTGACTGTCTTTATAAGGTGTTCCCGTTCTGCAGCAGAGAATGCCACGCTATTAAATATGGACATGTGATCAACTTTATTAACTAAATTAATTATTTAGAAAGAAATTAGGACAAAGAAAATAGTTAAGATATAATAGATCTAGGGTGGGTGGAGTAAAGTTTCGCGCCGTGGACATCTGACATCGACGCCCCCTTTACAGAAGACTATCTACACGACAAGAAGACACCCTTGGATCTCGCTCTTGCTCGTGCTCTCTTTCCAGAGAAGATGCTCTCTTCCTCCTTCCTTAGCCTTATCTGAAGATTGATCGGCCGCTGGTCCGTTCGTCTGGAGACCTGCGCATGGTTCTGCTCTTTAGAGCTGACCACTGGCCTAGACCGAGCGGGCCCAGAAGATTGCCCGTCAGCGGTATCCGAACCGCACAGAACTTGCTGAAGGCCCTCTGCCTCATCTAGCCAACTTTGGAAGCAAGAACTGTCTGAAAGAAGATTGTTCCACCTCTGTGTTCTAACACCACAAAGTTAGAACTGAAGAAACTCTGCATCCTGCACCCCCCAGCCAAGTGGGGTTGTGTGAAGATGACATAATTCTACTCCCTGCTGACAGAGAGAGAAAACCCGATTCAAGCCGAATCGCTACGAGGGATTGAACATACCCCTAAGATGCCCGACGTAGAGACCGGTGTCTCGAAGCCGAGTTGCCGCGTGGGGATGAGCACACCCGAGGAGGCCCGAAAGCTCCAGAACTGGCCCACACGAGAAACGTCTCCCTCCTCCCTTCCGGAGAGACGTCTGCCCTGGCTATCTGAACCACCAGGTGAAACTTTACTTTCCTGTGATATTGGGGTTGATGCTATAGCTTACCTAAAGTAATTTAGCGTTAGATCAGGAATAGGATAAACCTCCATTCCTAATAACCTCTCAGCTGCTGAACGATGCATTAAGGTGATTACACTGGTCAGTGTTAAAGCTATCCACTTAGTGATCCCGTGTTTACACATGTATAACATTTTAGACCATTACTGCAGTAATGTTTAGACTTAAACAGCTAGCCTGCCTCTGTTCAGAGTTCAAAAATACACCTACCAACACAGCTAAAGCTCACTTATTAACATGTTTTATCTTGTTAGTTTAATTCGCTCACATACAAATATGTAAAAAACACAAGTTGTGGTTTAGGTTAGGGAGTTACGTGCTGGAACTATTTCTGAGTAAATAACAGTTTATCTGTCCGCTGTGCAGCTTCTCCACTGGTTGCCAGGCTTCTTCACAGGGACGACAACTCTCAGGGAAGTTATTTTGCCAAGAAGTTCCAGCATAACCCCCCTAAAAGCTCATTACATTTTTGTTTGTGTACAGATTTAACAAACCAGATGCAGCATGTTGATCATTGAGCTTTAAAAAGGTGTTGGTTTATGAACTTTAGACAGAGCCAGGCTAGCTGTTTCAGTCTCTATGCTTGAGCTTCATACTTACACAGAGACATTTTGATGGACATCAATCTTCTCATCTCACTCTTGGCGGGAAAGTGAATAAGCATATTTACCAAAATGTCAAACTGTTTCTTTATTCACCAATAGGGCTGGGCAATAGAATCTAAAATCTAGATTAGAAAAAATGTTGCATTTACTTTAATTGTGATAAATAACAATAAATAGCTGTTTTTATACATGCATTTTCTTATGTTGGCTCACTCATTTATGTTTGTGTGTGGATTAGTGCTGAAATAATTAGTCAATTAAGTCAAAAAATGTGTCGACAATTTTGAAAATTGAGATAAGAGATTTCTCAATCAAAAATGCCAAACGCTTGTTTTACTTTGTCCAATGTGAGGATCTTGTGCTTTTCTCTGTTTTACATCATTAACTGGATATCAATGGGTTTTGGACTGTTTGAAGATGTCACCTCTGAGAAAATGTTTTTGACATTTTATAGACTAAACAATAAGTTGATTAATCAAAAAAAAATGAACAGATTAATCAATGATGAAAATAATTGTTAGTTGCAGCTTTAGTGTGGATGAATTATAGTATGACCACTTACATATAACATTGATAATGATGTCATCTTGATGCATATAAATTGAGCCTTTAAAGTGGGCGAGGCTTTGATCCATCAGTGCTCTGGCATGCTTCATCGTGCTTCTAATGTCTGTTGCTCCCTCTCGTTCCCCACCAGTGTCCTTTCTGACTCTATCTATCCTCTTTCCAGGTTCCCTCTGTTCACAGCAGTCTATCAGATTTGTTTCGAGGGGAAGCCGGTCCAAGAGATGAACCCAACAGCTTGATTTTTGCAGTATCAGTGGCTGCAGTGTGCATACACCCAGTGATTTACAACTGACTCACATCAAATACAAGGGCCAGATAACATAATGCAAACAAGGCTGTTTTTAAGAATATTTCTGGGGTCAGCAGCAGTTTTCACGTGTTTATCTGATGTGCTGCAGCGTTTCAACCTTTTTAGCCAATACACCTGCCTCCATCTTTATAACACAGAGCTGCCACGGGTCTAGTATGGTGCTCCTCAGACATAAAACACAATAACTCACACTCACACCACACAAGAAGACTCAATGATGCTTTAACAGTCTACGTCCTTTATACTTAACCAACCAGCTCCATTTTGTGGTAAAATAGCACAAATTATTAAGTCACTGACATATCCATTTAAAGGTTAAGTCTGGTTTATTATCTTTATATTAATAATATGACCATAAGTGTGACTTCTCCACCTCTGTTGTAGAGATTTGGGAAACCTGACTCTGGCAAAACATATCAAGGAAACACATTTTACATAAATCATTTTACAAGGTTTGTATGTGAGATTGACCCAAAATAAACAGAATTAACATATGGTTCATCTACAGTAATAAACACTTATTCCATAGTGTTTTATATACAGCATGATGTGTTTTTTGAGACACATGTTGCTGCTCTTTTCCACCACAGCTGCTTGTTATAGACCTTTCTTCATGGCAGACATTTTTACATGTCAAAGCAGGAGAAGCACAGATGTAATTAATAACAGTATTCCATTTAGGTGTGCCTGTTCCAGGTCTTGGTATTGTACATGCTGGCTCATTGGACAGACTTCCTGGGACACTTAATGGGACAGAGCCATCATTAGTGTTAGTAGTTCCACCTGTGCATCATGCTGCTGCCAGTGTTACTCTTCTTTCTTGATTCGAGTTGGTTTGACCAAATTTCAGGTGTAATTATCTTTGGTTCTATTCGGGCCAGCTGTGATTTATACATCCAGGTCAGGTTTGTGTAGCTTTTCCATAGGTCAGGTCCAAAATGTTGGCCCATGAAGATCTGTGAACCTTGCGAGATCACTGAAAAGAAGCCAGACGTTTCCAGAAACACGAGCAGTCAGATGATTAGACTGGAAACAAACCTCCAAAATATTATAAAATAATAGTCAATAACTGAATTGACAGAAAAAGAGGACAAACCGTAAAATGATTACCTGTCTGTTGTCTTCCTGCTTCAGCTGTAGTTGTGTGCAGTTTCTGTGTGCAGTGAGGAATTATTAGCAGCATTTCAGGTGCGCTCACTTTCAGCTTGACCTCCAAATAAAGAGGTTTAGATCATCTGTTCGTTTGTTTCCAACTTGTCTGATCGTTTGATTGCTTGTGTTTCTTGATCCATCGGACCTCAGTGTAGTGAGGTCACCGTGTTCCCAGATCTCAGCTATTAACTTGGTGAGTGCAGTGTTATCATAACTGATTGAAATTATAATATACAAATTTTAGACCCATTCAATAATTGTCCTTTAAACGTCACATGAACTGGTCAATCTATCTGATCTTATTTAAAAACATCACTACTGTTGATTGAATGAATCGCTTTCTTGTTTAGGTTGCACTACAGTATGGTGACAATTATGTGTTATACATATTTTGGTAATTTTTACTGCTGCACTCTAATTATAGGGCTTTCCTTTATGTTTGCCCGTTTTTGAAAGATGGCACTCTTACCCTGAACTTTTGCAAATAATGTATATTTCCAGGTTTGTGACGAACCTGTGTTTTCTTATTGTGACAGGACAGTGGTTTCTCATATCAACAGGCAGGTGCTGTCAATTACTTGAGACAACTAAAAATACCAGCCATTGCAAGCCTGCCGGCGTGATACTGCATCGGTGTCCTACTGATGCACTGTAGATATGTCCTGCACAAGCAATGGACAAAGCATTGTGACTTTAATTTATATTTACTATGTGTTTCAGTATTTTTATAGCTTCATGTGGTTTGTATTCATGTTTTCACTGCCACTCAGGTAAACATACAGTAGTGTTTAAAATAATCAAAAGGAATCCTAATTGTTGTAAAAAAAAATAAAAAATCTAAATTTTAAAAAAGTATCCTATTGTACATAAACAAATACCTTCTCCTTGACACATCTAGCACTAGAATATTGCCTCTTAAATAGATGACATATGTTTGGGCAGCATATTACCAGCATAAGCTCCGGTACATTTCTGTGAGGTGCTCTCTTTAGATTGCCAAACTGTTACTAAGTAAAACTGTCTGATTCGGTCCTTCATTGTTCATAAAGACCGTGTAGAGCTCTTCTTTTAAATGGAATTTAATTTTTTGTTTGTTTTTGTCTGGTTAAGTTTCCTCATGGTCATGTTTGGGACTGTCACAGGATCCACTGTATGGTAGACAGTCCCAGATGCTTCCCATTGAAAACTAGGGAAGCAGTTGTGCCCTGCTTATAGACTTTTAAATTGATCCTTTTTGTTGTCTTCCTGCAACCTGTCACCACCTATCATGAGATTTCAGAGCGAGACTTTTCCTTGAGTGAGACTTCCGTTTCTGGTTAAACAAAAAGGATCTTACTCTTTAACAATAAGGTCTGTCTCTGTAGGGATCCTTTCCATAATGTTATCAGACACTTTGAGTAACAAGCACTTTTAGTGGATGGACTTTGACGGGCGCAGTTGCCCACAACGAATTCGTTGCAGCCATTGCAGCCCGTTCTCGGCTGCCGGCTGAGACGATCTCTGGACCAATACCAAAACTTTAGTGATTTAGACCCCAAAATATGTCAAAATAGGGCTCGGGTTTAAGAATACCGGAATTACCCTTTAACACAACTATCCTCCATTGTCCTCTGGAGATTTTCTGTTTGTCCATTTATAGTTTTAATGAATTTGTATCTTCAATAAAAGGCTTGTATATTTGTGTACCATATACCTGTCAAGAAGTCCATCATTTTCCACCCAAGTTCCATCATTCAAGCTGTTCATCAGGATTGCTCCATCATATGAAGCAGTGCCAGTCAATAATCTGTTATTGGAGCAAGCGGCGGCTGATCCTATGTCATCTGAACCAGCGGTGGTTGAAGCTCCATAACTTTGGGCCAGCGGAGGGATTGCTACACCCAATGAACCAACAGCAGTTTGTAGTCATTTAAGGGAGTACACATGCTCCATCATCTGAGCCAGAAGTGCCTGAAGCTCTATAAATCAGGCCATGATGCAGTGTAAACCAAGAGCAGTTGATACGTTATTTCAGCCATCAGTGGTTGATGCTCCATCATTAGAACCAGGAGTTGAGACTTCATCAAGTCTGCTTGTCTTCATCCGCCATGCTGGACTGATAGATTCCTGGTCTCCTGGCTACATATCTATGGCCTCAGTGATCAGGAGGCCCAAGATGACCGGCGGTGACCTGTAACTAAAAGTCTATAACTTAGGGTCATGCCATGGATGAAGGAATAGCTAAACCAAAGTCAATCACTTTCTCCTTGAAGGGTGGCCTCTGGTGATTCACAAGCATGAAATGATCTTTTATATTATATATCGTTTTAAATTGAATCTCATCCAGAAACGTTTTGTTGTGTCTTTCTTATTAAGTCTGTCTCATCCTGAATCTCAAAAGCCAGACAAATGTGTCCTCAGTGCCTGGTTCAACAACACTGTTTTGGGTTTTTTTAAACATGGCCACCTCTCTTTTAGTATCCCAAATAAAAGCAGGCCTTTTTCTTAAGGATCTGTACAACTTTGTTATGCCTCTCCTCTGAAGGCAAGAAGTTAGTGACAGAGAATATTAAACCTGTGAATTCTGAAGCCAAACAAATATAGTAAGACATTGTTACAACCAAAACAAAAAGCCACTATAAACACCAGTAATCTAAAGCATCATTCAAATAAAATTTTCCAGACATGTAGTATGAATGCAGTCTTTCATGCTGGCCAACATTAGAAGGGTAGCTTAGCACAGTGACTGCAAAGGTTGACAGGTTTGAAGGTTGACAGAACTTTGTTTGACCGAAATGTAACATTAGAGCACCCTTTAGAAGAGGCTCTAGTTCGTTTCACAACTAGTTTGGTATGAAAGCCAATCATGGTTCAGCATGCAACAGAAGTGTCATGTGGAAGGTTGAGTATTTGTTTGTTATTTCTTATCACTGATGAGCATCTGACCCATGTAGTCTGGAAGTGGTATTGCTTTACAGATTCAATTAAGCATTTTATACCAAACCTTTCACTGAATTCGTTCAACTTGAAACCACATACATGGTCAACGATAAGATCAATAACAAATAACTTTTTGTTGTTGTTCCACAAAGTGGGGCCATATAGGGTATAAAAAATCCAACCCTCCAATTTTCTTAAATTTTGGATGAAAGTAGGCTATTAGTTACTCACTTCCACTGCTGATCTACCGAGCCATCCTCCGGTCCAACTGGGGGCAGAATAGTACCGTTACGGCTGCTGTGTCAGAAGAACCAGAAGAAGGAAAATCAAAACAGAATCAGATAAGCTAGCGGTCCTACGGTGAGGACAGAGAGTCACCTCGCTGTTTGCTGTCAGTGTTCAATTTAACAACCCCACCCTTACTTGTAACTTATTTTGAGTTCTTAATAGCTAGCTTAGCGGTTAACAGTTGACAGCCAACATTCCCACAATGCTAATACTATACGCTAGCTAGAATAGCTAACTGGAGCCGTGTTTTGTTGCTGTAATTGAGTAACGTTAGAAATCACATAGTAAACAACGCTGAAGCCCTAACCTTAACTTACCCGCCGCTAATTTACACGAGTTTCTGTAGGAAGGTGACCTGTCATTTCTGTTTGATTAGTAACTTACTGCAATGTTAACTTGCCCTGATTTGATATTTGTTTTGATGAGGTGGTGGTGTATAATCCACAGGGCTATATGCAACTCGTAACGTATAGGTAGCTAACAGCAGCTAAATCCAAAGAAGCCTAAACTACTTAATCCTTGGATATGTAGTTTTGAAGGTGTATTTATCATTTGCTAACATTGACGACCAGAACAGATAAACGTTAGAATTGATTAGTTAGTTATTTTTTCCTGGTTGCCTGAAATCCTTCGTCAAAGTTGACTTGAATAAATGAATACTACTTTGGTGAAATCATGTACTTTGATATCAGGACTTCTGATGGACAGGCTGCAGAAGCCATGATTCAATACTCACCTGTTGACAAGCAGCGTCAGCAATGTCTGTCAACTCCCTCCTGCGATACACCATCAGGTAACATGGCGTTGGGATGTATGATAGGACTGTGTGCATGGTATAAAGCCCTTTCACAGCAGACATTTGGACTTCTCAAAGTGACCCCCCCCCCCGGCCACCACTGACTGGATATACCACTAATACTTCATCCTTGTCTTTTCTACACACGATAGAATAGAAGTATAAAAATAGTTAACTTGCGTATCTTTTTCTCTGTAGGCTGGAGAGGAAACACTTGGCCACACATTTAGTCCAGCAGAGAGCTCTGTCAGGGGCAGATGCTGTCAATGCACTCAGACCGTTTTATTTTGCAGTACATCCTGATTTCTTCGGTCAATATCCCAGGGAACGGGTATGTCTCTTATATATGATGAATTGTTTAGCAATTCATAAATCCAAATACATATATTGGTAGACTGACAGGAGGTTGTGTTCAGACTGTCAGTTGAGCTGTGTGTCTGTGTGTGTGTGTGTGTGTGTGTGTAGCAACAGGACCACACCAACACAGATTTTGCTGGAGGGCTACTGTTGGTCAGAACACAGCCCTAATTATTATCATGCAAAGAGTTTGTGGAAGAGGTGGCGTCACCACAATGTGTAACATTTAATGTTGTGTTCTACAGGAAGTGAATGAGAATTCTTTGAAGAGGCTAAATGGCTACCTGGACAACCTGCAGAAGCCTGGCTCATGCTCACTTCAGCCAATGAAGCTCACCTTTTATGTCAGGGACACAAAGGACAGCAGTGGTGTGCAGCCAGACCTCCTCAACTCGGGTACACTTTCCATGAATATTGCTCATAATATTTGTGAGTTCTGTCTTTAGAAATCTAACCCCCCCCCCCCCGCCTGGTTCTCAGGGTTTCGGTCAGTGAGTTTCACCTTGCACACAAACGATGTGTTGAGCACAGTGATGAACGTCTTGAAGTCCTGCAGCCTGCCCATGGAGCACATGAAGGGACTGAAAGCAAGTGCAGAGACATCTAAAAGTCTGCTCGAGGCAGGGGGGGCTTTCTACAGACCTATCAAATGGGACAAGAGCTACTACACCTTCACTGGCTTTAGAGACCCTGAGCAGGAGCTGCAGCAGGCCAGGAGAGTGGAGCCTACACTCAGGTTAGTAACACTGGACCTCAGCTCTGTGTCACAACTCACAACTGTAGAGTACATAATGTAGAGCTGGGTATCAAACGACTGTTCTGGTACAGACTGTAATATCATAAATTTGAAGAAACAGTTCAGCACATAACTACCTTCCAAAACCACAGACTGTTGTTTTAAACATTTCTGTTGAATGCTGGACAGAGCCAGGCTGTTTCCCTTGCTTCCACTCTTTATGCTAAGCTAGGCTAACCACCTCCTGACTCCTGGACTCCATGAGACTGATATCCATCTACTCATCTCACTCTTGGAAATATAATGAT
Source organism: Maccullochella peelii (assembly GCA_002120245.1). Lineage (NCBI taxonomy): Eukaryota > Metazoa > Chordata > Actinopteri > Centrarchiformes > Percichthyidae > Maccullochella > Maccullochella peelii. Next base: position 11,948 of record LKNJ01006435.1, read on the forward strand.
ATGAGCATTTCTCATAATGTTGAACTATTCCTTTAAATATGATGTTAAGCTGTTCCAGAGAGGGTATTTCAGTCCAGTATTCCCTCACTTTTAGCTCTGGTTTGGTCTTCAGCAACTCCTAAAATAACTGGCTCTTTATCTGCTAAATGCTCTACTATGTTCACCAGCTAGTCACTAAAGGCCAATTTATGGTTTCTGTGTGGCTGTGAGGGTCCACGTGAGATTTTGTCATCTGCCCAAATCTAAGAGGGTCTGCCAGTCCCCTGCATTCTCTAATGGTCATCTCAGTGGTTTCATGTTGCCTTTTCTTTGTCAGCTTGTGGCTAAGAAATAACGAGCCGGAGGCGACGAAGAAGCACAGTGCTAGCCTTCCTCGGAGAGAAGAGCTGAACAGACTGAAGGAAGAACTGTGTCACAAATTTGATCTTGCTGATATCAGGTACGCTCAACTCTGCTGTTTCCCCTGCTAACAACACTGTAGTCTACCTGAACGTGTCAGCTCATCTCTCTGAACAATCTGAGCCTTGTTCTTACCAGGTCCAATGCCCTGGCTCTCTGTTTTTCAAGTGAAGAGAATAACTACTTATGTCAGCCTTGTTTGGGGCAGTCAGAGCTTAACTCTGAAACGTGTTCCTCTGCATTGTAAGTCAGTGCAGAGCGTGATTTAAATGACAGAGTAGTAAAGGTAGAAGCAAAGGTATACTGACTTGTTCTTATGGGGACAGGGACTGCATTTATTCAAGGCTGTGCATGAACCACTAAGTAGCTGTGTACATGTTACCATGATTATGACGCCAGTTGTGTGGTGCAGGTGGCAGCGCAGCTGGGGAGTGGCCCACAGGTGCTGTCAGCTTCAGAGCCTGAGCCGACTGTCTCATCAGAACCCAGAGGCCCTGATCAACCTGCAAGGTAAAGAGTCTCCCAGGACAGGACCGTTGTCTGCATTCACAGTTAACAGTGATCCAAATCTCTAAACTCAGTCAGTCAGTCTCTCTGATCATATCATGTGGTTTCAAGTAGTGGCTCTCTAGGGGACCCCAGGTCCTGCATAGGTCACCTCTCCTCTCTACCCCCTCTCTCTTTCTCTCTCAACCCAACCGGTCGAGGCAGATGAGCGCCCACTCAGAGCCTGGTTCTGGTTCTGCTCGAGGTTTCTGCCTGTTAAAGGGAGTTTTTCCTTGCCACTGTCGCCTAGTGCTGCTCATGGTGGGAATTGTTGGGTCTCTGTAAATATAAAGAGTCGGTCTAGACCTGCTCTATATGAAAAAGTGCCCTGAGATAACTTTGTTGATGATATGGCGCTATATAAATAAAACTGAATTGATTTGAATTGAATAGTTTCCATTTCTCCCTGGTTTACCTACTAAATCAGGTGTGTTTTGTAGGCCTGTAAAGATGTGGTCACATTGGCACCAGTCTGGATGAATATTCACTACCTTCACTTCATTTGCTTCTTATTGTCTTATTTGTCTCCTTGTTTCCTTCACTTGCTTCCTTTTCTTGTGTGTTAGTCCCCTCCAATTAAGACACAGCACAGCTGGATCAGATTTGAGTGGATCAACAGGAAACTCATTTTAGAATAGTGTTTCTTCCTTATCTATATGTAGCAATACATGTGATGTTACAGAAAACATAAAACACAGTAAATAAAAGTAAGAGTAAAGTATGTGTAGGTAACAGATATTGCAGCCATTTCACTATTAGTTAGGAGAAACCTCAGGTCAGGGTTCACCCTTGTTCAGCTTTGCCTTGTGAATTCACACACTTGACCAACAGAAACAGTGACACCCGTCATCACCTTGTTTTCTGCATTATTACACTACCAGACTGCAAACTGCAGCATCGCTACCATAGACTGTTTAATATTTGTTTATTACCCACGTTGGATCTGTGACATCACATCCCTGTCCAGTGTTGACCACCAGGCTAATGTGATCATACCTTTAGGCAGGCTTTCTCATTCCAACTTGTGTTCCTCAACACCAGCAAAATTTACTCAAGCGATGTCACAGATTTTGCACAGCTCCTTTTGTGATCTATGGACCTCTTTGTACAACTGTTGTCACTTATTTAGCTCTGCTGCCCAAGACCAATGTGTAAAACTTCCCTTTTAATCTGGTCCTCCACCTTCCCTCCAGGACACACAGTTGTGTTTGCTGACCAGTCAGGGATGAACGCCTCTGGACACGTCATGCTGGGAACCATGGACGTTCACCATCAGTGGACCAAAGTAATGCAGCTGCAGTGCTCCTGCTGTCACATGTTCTCGGTGTTCCTCTTTGTTTTCTGAGTCCTCCTCTGCCTGTGTGTCTCCAGCTGTTTGAGCAGCTGCCCAGCTATTGGAGCCTGCAGCAGCAGACAGACTGGCTGAAGGAGAGGATCAGCCTCCTCCTGGGTGGGACTCAAGTGGTCCACGTGGAGAGGCTGGGACCAGTCCAGCCCATCACTGAGCACTACAGCACCCTCAGCACCTTCCACAAGAGCCTGATGTCCCGACGCCTTCGCCTGCACCCCAGGAGCCTGCAGGGGCTCACCATGTTGTTGGAGAAGTACGCTGTCACATTACCATCTGAACACTTCAAACACACGACACTCTGCTGTTTCATTAAGTAAGACATCATTTCTCGTTTGTGTCAATCACAGTGACCGCTCTATCCCCAGTCTTCATGAGATGGGGCACTTCATTATCCCGACCAACTGTGATCCTCCCAAGCTGCAGGTCTTCCTCCAGAGCCACGCGCCTGAGGCCAGACAACGCACCCAACGCAAAAACCAGTGAGTAGGGGTGGAACGGTACAGTTCAGTATGGGTCATTTGGTTCGGCACACATGTGTACTGAAGGAATGCAGCGTTGTTTTAACCACTGCACGTGCAGAACTTTTTTGTGTGTGTGCAGAACAAAATTTAAAAGTCAGTTTCCCCCCTGAGCATTTTGCAGAGGGACGGATGTTGTTTGTTCAGCCCAAGCATGCTTGCACACACGTACACGCCACAGAAAGATTGTCAATTTAGCACAGCGCAGCCTTGTAGTTATGTTGAATGCAGATGAGCCAGAGCTTGAAGATCCTCCAGTATCATTTGAGAACAATATGGTTTCTCAGTTAACTACTTTCGTGAATACAGGACAGTACAGTTCAAGTTCAAGTTCTAAATGCTGCATCTTAAAGGATATTTATTTTATTATTTTTTTATTTGTTTGAGAGAATATTTATTTTGATTTAATTCAACTAACTGGGCAGGGGAGTGAATAATACAATTCTCATATTTAAGGTGTATTGAAGAAAAGACATCAGTAATGAAATAAAAAGATCTATAGATAAGAAAAAGCATGAACCAATGAAGCACAAGCAGATGACAAATGAATATACCAAAGACAAATTCATGGTTGCCATGTCTATGTGGCCACGAGGGTCCATACGCACTAGGGAAAAAATAGGTCCAGCATCTTATATTCTAGTGTGCATGTGTGGAATGCATCTGCATACTCAGACCCCCAATGTAGTATGTAAAGAAGCGCGTGCACGTCTGTTTTGAAGTATGAACAAAGCTTGTACGTTGTTAACTCAGGGAGCAGAGTGCAGAGAGCACTCCAGTAAGTGAGTGAGTGAAAAAGAAATCCTGCACCATCCCTGATTTTATGTGATTCAACCTTTTTCGTCTTAGTAAATTAGCATTTTTTGCACCCTGCTGATGTCATTTTTCCCACCTAAAATGTAGGGAAGAAGATGAGTTTGTGTTTTCAACATTCTTCCCATGACAAATTCTATGAGCCACTGAGTGACTGATGTTCCAGTTCCAGGACCGTCATGTATTTCATTATTTTTCTAATACCATTTAGTATTCAGTGCCTTCACTCAGAGGGTTTGACAATTAAATAATGCCTGACAGAGCTTTAAAACAACATGAATGTTTTGTGACTAAACACAGAATGAACACAAAAGCAAGAGAATGCAAAAAGAGGTGTTTTTGTGTCCCCACTAAAATACTGTCTGATGATCACTGCTGCTCATCACAGATTGTCCTTTTGCCTGTTACTTTTGTTGTGTAATACTCCACACTTCATATTGGTCCATCAGCTGTGTTATTGGCTCATACTTGTTTGTGTGTGTCCAGGCTGCAGGCGGAAGAGAAGGCTGTGGTGAAGCTGTGTCTTCAGAATCTGTCTCTGAGGAGTCTGTCCAAGGAGCCCAGTGTCAGCTCCAGCCAGATGATCCTGTGCTGTACAAGACTGGTGGAGCAGCGCTCCCCCCTCATGCAGGGCCTCCACATCTGTGTTTCTCACTTCTACTCAGTCATGCAGGACGGGGACCTGTGTGTCCCCTGGGACTGGAAGAGCTGAGCTGGAGGGACACGGTCCCAAGCTGCCGGATTCTCAGTCAGTCCAAGAAGTATTTTTAGCAGTTTAATGTTGTTCAGGCAGCAAGTAGGTATGTTTCACAGGATCATTTGTTAGATGTCAGGTGGTTACAGCAGATCTCACGTCTGTTAGTTTTCAAGGGAAAGCTTTGGAGAAAAAAAAATCATGTGTTAAGTGGTTCAATCAAGCTGACCAGTGTGGGCTCATCCAATAACAAGCACTTTATCCTCTCGCTGGAAAAGCCAAATAGAAGAAGAATTTGATGGACGGCAGAGGTCAGTGGTTCCCAACCTGGGGGTGAGGATGATGATTCACAGGAAAGGAAGAGGAAAAACCTTCCTGCTGCTTACGTATTTTTATTTCTCCAGGGTTTACTTGTCTTCAGTAATAAAAACCGAAAGTCTGAGAACCAAATAGTCTTCAGTTGAACCATGATAAGGGATGTGGGTAGGCATTGCTTGGCTATTAAGGGTCACATGTCAGAACGGTTCGGAACCAGTGGCAGAGGTGCAATATGACTGAAGCTTTTTTCAGACATGGGTTGAGGCCTTGACATGCATTTGATCAAGTCAGTATTTATTTTGGTACTGCCTGGAGTTCACTGAGAAATAAATAAATAATGGTTCTGTTAAAGGCACAATCTGTGACCTAATTTCAATAAACAGGGTTAGAACCTGTTATCACTCTGATTGACAGACTTACACTAGACAGGAAAAAGGGTCCAGTATGCTTAAAATGAAGTTCTTCTTACAAAGTGGAGTCTGACCACATTTAAGGCTAAACTGTTCTTCTGTTCTGAACGGCCACACTGGAAGGCGGGGTGAAAAGCCTGCTGTCATAGAGAGGGGTGAGATGTAGATGTATTGTCCCACAGGGACAAAACTCTTGCTGAAACGAGCTCTTCTCCATTTTAAAGTCCTCTATCTCTGACCAGATGATAGTAAAGTGTTTGATGCTGGTAAATTTGCTTGTGTTGGAGACGGTTAACATGGTGAAGAAGTACAGCCGGATCGGCTGAATTATGTTTTTGTAAAGCAACAACAGGAGGTGGGGCAACAGACAGGGCTCTGAGTTTGACATTGAGTCTTTGCTGTGTGTTGATCACAACTGAGTTTGTTGTCTGTAGTGAGTTCAACATATTTGAAGCTGCTCCCCTGTTCACCATTCAATGTTCAGTGACCAGTTCTTTTGTTTAGTCCACGTCCAGCTGCAGGTAGTAATCAGTGCACCACTGTGTGAAGTGAGAAATAGAGTTTTGATGGCTGTAACAGAGTTATGGTCACTGAGTAGTGAGAGTATGGCAGAGTCATCAGAGTATTTGAAGTATGTGGGGATGGCTGAAGGGCTGGTACAGTCATTTGTGTAGAGGGTGTAAAGGAAGGGACTAAAGACAGCCCTGAGTGGCTCCGGTGTTGGTGATGAAGGTTGATGATGTTACTGTGCCTGTTCTAACAGCCTGTGGTCTGCTGCTGAGGAAGATGTGTAGCCAGTGGATGGTGAGGGAGGGACGTTTCTTGACCATCTGGTGGTGCAGAATTGTGTTGAAGCTGCTTTCAGACAGTATCCCCTGAAAGACATTCATGTTGTTGCACTTGGCTGTTGTGTGAAGAATAAAGGGGAACTTGTTGTCAAACCCCTAAGGTAAAGCTAAGTTACAGCCCGCAGTTCTGACATTGAATTGGTGTGGAGGGTGAGGGTTTCAGACCCTGTTAAATGATCCAACAAGCACTTCGTTTGAAGCATACTGATGCCCTTAATTTATCAACATTGCTACTGTAGTAGTATCAAATGCTGATTTTCCATCTAGAAGTCAAACTTGAATTATGTGAATATAACTAATTTATTTGATCAGAAACAGGACTGTGGGGAGACTTCACCAGACAATCCAGGAACATTAACAGACTTTCTACAGTGACACCTTATGTGTTGTATGTAATGTTGTGTATAGAGGAGAAAGCACTAACATGGACTGTGTGATCCAGCATGGGGACTAAGATGTGTGATGATGGGTTGCTTCACTGGCTGGAGCTGTTTTGGACATATTGAACATTTCAGATGCTGGTGTACAGTCCAGAGTCCCGTCCAGAGTTGATATGTCTTTGATTATGGACCCATTCTCATATTGTGGCTCAGTCATTTGAAACACTGTTACTGCTACACACATGGGGAGGTGGAGTACTCTTGTGATCTAGATTTTCACTTTGTAAAGGTACCAGAGCTGTGAAACAGGTGGTTCTTCTGAAATAAAAAGGGTAATTTCAGTGTTGAGTGTTTATTGTGCATCTATTAAAGTGAGAAAGCACTGGACTGCAGACTGATGATGGTTAGTTAAACCTCACTAACACCCTGTTGAAACTCATAATGCAATAACTGTGTGTACCTAATATAATGAAACCTGATCATGTAATCATCTGCCTAAAACAATGGTGAGTGAATAATGTAAGAACTTTTTGTGCTTAATGTAAGTTATTACATGGTATGGAAGTTGTTACATTATGAGTTGGGTGGCAACTGTATTATAAAGAATGTAATAACATGTAATAAATTAAAATGTAATGCTTTAAGGTCCAGTCTGTATTTGTTATCCAGCACCATTTCTATCCCAACCATTGCATCATGGTCTGCATGATCCACATTCCAGTTGTGCCCCATGTATTTACATGTATAGGGTTGCCAATCAAATGCATGTCACAATGATTACAGATTGCTCCTTAAAGTGTTTTATATACTGAAATGAAAACCTTCCCAGAATCCACCTCAGAAACAGGCCACAGCCAAAAACATAAACTATATTGGCAAACCTAGTTTAGCCTATGAATGTATAGAGAGGGGCTTGGGAGTATTTTTGACCTGTGGCAGGTCAGTGCAGGTCATGCACCAAAAGTGACCTGCATGTGTCTTTTGTGGTCTGTAGGCATTCTGGTAAGCAGGGGGTGGAAATATCATGGGTGGAGTTGAGCAAGAGAAGAAAAAGAAATCCTTCTTCAAGGCCCCACACAGTACAGATATTGCTCCTGCTGGGCCCCTGGGCACAGACATGTAAAAGGCCCCCCCACCACTCCTACATAGATCAAGACCCCCAGATTGAAGGAGATGTAAAATGAATACAAAGCAGCAGCTGCTCATGTTGCTTTTATTTCAAAATAAAGATGAGTAACAAATAAATTATCTAACCGCATGAGAAGGATCATTTTAACCAGATGTCAGTGTGGATTAGTTATGCCCCACCCGAAGAACAGGGCCCCAGTCACTGTGCTGAATATGCCTCCTGAATATTCACACTCCCAAAAAATATAAACTATCATTTATCTTTCCTGACTTGAACTTTAGTAACCCTTTCACAGAGGTGTTTGCAGTGTTGCTTTGTTTGTGTGATGGGAACTTCCAGGAGATTAAGCACCATTAACCCTGATTAGCCACAGATCCAACTCATATAATACAGCTGAGGTTTGTCATAGAAAAGTGGCAGTCCTGCTCTGTCCAACTGAGACTAACCAAGATCAGGGCCTTCCTTTCCTCTGCAAGTCGAGAAAATCTCCTCCAGACTCGACTACTGCAACACACTTTATTCTGGTATCAGCAGGCAAAACATCCAGAGATGGCAACTAAAAGAAAACGCTACTGCCAGGCTTTTAACTAAACTTATCTAAAACTTAGATGTCCTCTTCTTTACATGTCATTGTCTGTCAGTGTCATTTGTCTGGTGTTTCCTTTGTCTTAGTTGAAAAGATTAGCTGTCATTTCTGTGCGTGTGTGCGCACAGCCTAGGAAGTAATTGTTACAATAGCTGCCAAAATCCCAAAAGGTATAAACAGTGTAAATACACTCCAATAGATGGAATTGAAAATGACAGTGTGACAGAATTAATGGAAGAAGAGAATGTTAAAAATCTTAGTGTTAAAAGAAAACAAAAGAGTGATGTTAAAGGCTCACAACAAAAAAAGGCAGCAGCCAGTGAGGCCACAGGAAAGCAGCAAGTGGATCAGGTGTCATCAGGCGCTGAGTCTGGTATGGATGAGCAGGGTGCAGAGGACAGTGAACTTGAGACCTGTGATGAAGAACCAAAACATATAAAAAGCAGAGGAAGACCATACATCCATCCATCCATCCATTTTCTTCCGCTTATCCGGGGCCGGGTCGCGGTGGCAGC
>LKNJ01006436.1:0-17325 GCA_002120245.1 Maccullochella peelii
ATGGAACCAACTTCCTGAAGATCTCAAATGCGCCCCAACTTCAGCCGCTTTCAAAACGAAATTAAAGTGCATTTGCATGATTGATTTCTGTAATGCACTTTTATTTCCTTTGTTGCATTGGGAACTTGCATCTTTTTACTGCACTGTAACTGTATTTTATTTGTTTTTATGTGTTTTATTTTATTTGATGTATCTCATTTAATTTTATCTCATTTTAAAATTTCTTCTTATTTTATCTTAATTGATTTTATTCTTATTGTTTTGAATGTCATTCTAATGTTTTTCTTTGTCTATGTAAAGCACTATGAATTGCCTCTGTGTTTGAAATGTGCTATATAAATAAAGCTGCCTTCTTTGCCTCGCCTACAGTACGTGCATATGTTTGTGTTTGTGTGTGCGTGTCTGTGACCGTTTGCCGCGCCTCAAAATCCAGGTTTAAACCTGATGGAAGTACACAATCTCTGTTTCCCACAAATTAATCATTAAACCACAAGACTTTTCACGTTTACATAATCACACAGGCTTGTGAATATGAACATCGGCATACAAACACACGCACACACACACACCCTTGACAACCATGCTTTGTTGTTTCTTATAAACCACCTTCTGAACCTGAACTTCAGTGTGATGAGTGTACATTTCAGAAAGTCCGAGAAGCCCCAGCGCTAATGTCAACGTCAGTTATCTCACTGATATCAAGTTAATTGTGGTTAACAAATTTCAGTGGAATTAACTTACAGTGGAATAAAACAACATATTTAGCAATTAGCATTTTAAAGATAACACTTTACAATATACTACACAAAAATGTGAGTAGTTACTGAGGAACAAGAGAGGAACGAATCAGGAACGACCTTAATAAATCAGGACTATATAGCAGATAATGATGCGTTACTAGAGAACAGACTGGGAGATACTATATTGATGAATCATAAGGTAATGATTAGTTCATAAGCATCCGTGAATTGGAATAATGACCACTTTCTTCAGAAGTCATTCCTGATTAGCTCTGAAATGGTAACCACTCATTCATTACTAATTACTTAATCATTAGTGCACCCCCAAGTAAAGTGGTACATCATACTGAGTAGTTACAATGTAGTCCTTCATTACTTCACAATTATCTGAATATTACTTTATGGAAGTTCTGATTGGACTTTAATAGTTTAATAGTTGTAAAGTTCAATCAAAAGTAATGGTAATTGGTATAAATGGAATTATACCAAGGCTTTACTATGAACAATAATGTTTTAAGGTTATGTTTTCTAACTTTAGGAGAAAAAAATAATTTTGAACTTTCAGAGTGAGGAATCATCTTGACTCTCCCCTGGAAAGAAAACAGGAAGTCCATCTGTTCCCAGTGAGAAGAATCAGGGCAGAGAATTGGCTGTGGTGTCATAGTTGCCCCAAGTAACCAAGGTCGACAGATGACAGCAGCTAATTGGAAAACTAATGAGGTCCAGAAACCCAGCCTGTGTGTGTGTGTGTGTGTGTGTGTGTGTGTGTGTGTGTGTGTGTGTGTGTGTGTGTGTGTAGACAGAGAGAGTAATGAGGTCCAGAAAGAAAGACAGAGTGAGGGGTCTGCCTTGTCAAGAGCAGATGCTCATAAAACAAACAAAAACCTGTCAGAGAACTTCTACTTCTACTAAAACGTGTAGATTGATACGCATGGCTCATTATGATACAGTTTATCAATTCTTAGTCACTCTGACAAATGTCTCTCAACCACTGCCAACTAACACAGTTGCAATTTTTTTGAGACTTTTCTTTACACAAACAGTTGAAATAAGAGATAAGAAATAATTTAGCTCCCACCATTGAAGTTGCTTTCTACAGTACAATTGCTTTGACGCACACGTGTAACACATAAATTAAGAAAGAGGTGTTAAGTGGGTGGCTATTATTGCTAATAAAGCAGTGAATCAGAAACACACTGTTTTATGGATTTGAATCATGGTGTAGTACAAACTTCACTTAGAGCCAAAGCAGCAAGATCGGCAATAAGTTGTGCACACAAAGAAAGTCCCACGTACATCCTACGTCTTCTCCGAGAGTTACATCATAGACATGCAATGAGAATTAAAAACAAACAAAAGAGTACATACCCATTTTCTTCATGAGAAATCTTTGCTAAACGTTTTACACTTAAGTGCAACTGTACATTACTCTTCCTTGTGATGATTCATATCATCACTAATCATTATCACAGATAAAAAGAAACAGAGACACACAACGAGAGAGAGAAGTAATCTGATGCACCTGGCTGATTAAATAAACAATTTGATACTTGCATAATTCTTGTCACTGCCAACTAGTGTGTGTATAATTCAAAAGCCTATTGGCTGGACAGCTCTATAAATTACTTTGATGCTACTGAGAAATGTGGCATCCAAGAGAACATGTATTTGTTGGTTTGATGGTAATTTAAGTTTTGCAAAGCACACCACAAAGCTTGTGCTACCATGTTTTAAAAAAAACGACCTATCTTAACTTTTAAAGACACATAGACCATTTTACATGCCTTCATCGCATCATGCCTGGATTACTGCAACAGCCTTTTTACCTGTCTGAACCAAAAATCTATTGATCGACTCCAGACTGTACAGAACTCAGCTGCCAGGCTTTTAACCAGATCCAAGAAACGTGTTCACATCACTCCTGTTTTATATTTTAAGATTTTACTGATTACTTCTAAGGCCTCTCTCCCTGCTATATCTCTGACCTCTTAGTACCATATGTGAGCGTTTGCAGTCAGGGCCCCGAGGCTCTGGAACGATCTGCTTGAGGAAATCAGGTCGGCTGAGTCAGTGATCTCCTTCAAGTAATAGTTTTATCAGAGAGCCTTTCCTGATTTTAATTGAAATTTTCTTTGGACTGTCATTCATTTCCTTTAAAAATGTTTTTCTTTTCCTGTTCTTGCCTTTTCCTACACTGTATTGGTATCTGCTTTCTTTTAGAAACCTGATGATTTTATGACTTGTCGCTTTTATTTTGCTGGCTTTGTAAAGCACTTTGTAATGTGGATTTTGAAAAGTGCTCTATAAATAAAGATTATAATTATTATATTAAATACACCATGGGTCTTTTAGACCTTAAACTTAATTTGCTACACACACTTGTTCTTCTAGTGTGTTCTGTTTACTCTAATTTTTTAACAATCACAAAAAAACAGTCTCAACTGAAAGATGCATTTGCATAATTTGTGAAGATCAGTAAGGTCAGAATTCACTTTTTTCAAGTTCAGCAAAGTATGTTACATCTGATTTAGATTTAGAGATCTATATGTCTGTCTGCATCTGTTTTATGATCACTATAAAATTCTGGATGCCATCAGTAGACTTACTGTTTTCCTTGACATTGCGGAGAGAGAATTTGAGAAAAGAAAAGTCCACAGTCCTGTAGAATAAAAGACAAAAGAGGGAAAGAGGAAGATATAGAATGAGGAGTAGGTGGGCAGCAGATGAAAAGAGGAAACAAATGGGAAAATGGAGGGATGAGGGCAACAGATGTGGCTCTGACCTTGACACTGACAAGTCAATTGACATGTTGTATTTTAGATTTATTATGGGGAGCAAAACTGTGACATGGTAGCAAAGGAGTAATAAAACGAGAGCATCTCTTAATGCATAATGTCACAGACACACTAACACACACGAAGAAAGAGTTATCCGAGGGCCATCAAAAGGCCTACAGCCACTTGCCCCTAAAAAGTGGAGATTAAACCACCACAGAAAGAGGATTATAGAAAACACAAAGAGAACTGCTAAAAGAGAGACAGAGAGATATAAGAGAAGATGGAGAGAATGTGAAATGAAAGAGAAAGGGAGAATGAGCAGGAAGGTGGTGGTACAGAAATAGAGAAAGAGGATAAGATATGTGATGGAGGCAAAAAAAGCACAATGGGAAAGATGAGAGGTGGGTAGGAAAAGCTGTCACATGCACAAGAGAGACAGAGGGAGGGGAGACGGACATAAAGGGCAGAGAGGATTTAGATGATAGGAATCGCTATTATGTGCATAACAATGGTGATGGAGGGAGGGTGTGAGAAAAAAGGAGACAATGAATTAAAGGGATCCATCAAGGAAGAATGGTTTTAAACACAGCATGAAGGATACTGTCAGAGTCATAACTGGAACCTTCAGACACAAGGCCACATGCAGGGCTTCATTTCAACACATGACACATACCGTTATATAGGCATGTTACCGACATTTAAACAATGCAGAGTTTTCTCTCATACAAGACAATTATACTGGTGATCTGTCTTTGAAACTTTAAACAAATGTTCTGTTTGCCTATAGTTAGTCTGCTGCTATTCTGTATGCTGCTTAACTTCTTAGTTGTAAGTTGTATCAGAATTTTTTTTTTCACAGTTTTCATGCCTTCAATGGCAATTCTGACTTCACTTTACAGGCATAGCCATGACTCCCTCTCTGAATGAGAGGCTACAGAGTTGGGCTGGAAAATAAACCGGATTTATTGAGGAATCTCTTCGCTACCTTAATTTATTCTCATTGCAGTTTTCGCTAAATAAATACTCTTAATTAAAGTATAATCAAACTGAGAATAGGTACAAAAACAAAAACAGCCAATGACATCTAACCACACTACCAAACAAAGAATCAAACCAAATTCCAGTCCAGAAGTTCAGAATTTTACTGGTTATTCTGTATAAATCTAGACAAACATGTAAAAAGTAATCCAGTATGAGGAAAGAAATGACATGTACTGATACGTGATACTGATACTGACACGTGTCAAAAACTTCTTACAGTAAATATGTTCAGTGTCATCAATATAAATGTGATAGTTTCATGTTTGATTGTTAATTTTGCTGCTAATGTGTTTGCCTGCTGGGACAACATGATTATCAACAACCAGCTGAGACACTGGTACCCACTCAAAGTCTTCTTCTTTTTGCCTCTCTTTTGTTTGTTTACTCCATTTTTTTCTCATTTTCTCACTGTTCACCCTGTTTCTTTCTGTCTTTTGGATCCCATCTTCACATCTCTTTTTTGTCATGACTTTCTTCGCAAACAACTATAATCGCTATTAACTCTCATCTTAAAAAAATGCAATATTCAGTAGAATATACAGTATAATTGAAAGATCAGTATTTTGTTATTTTAGTCATTAAAGCTCCATTCAATGTTTGGTGTACAGCACCACTGGATGCTCGTGCTGGTACTGGAGTACAGTTCAGACTCACCAACATGATCCACCATGTAAAATCAATCATCCTATGACAGTTGGCTTGATGGGACACTATACCAATCACAGATTAAGGCTTTAAAGATACACTACCTACTTAATTCACCTCTGTAGCCTACATATCATGAGACACATTAAGTCAGCGATTAAATGAGACTCATTATTTCCTCTCTATTGGGTATTCGACCTCCGTAATATCCTGCTTCAATGTCAGGTCTTCCCCCCCTTTGGTACAAGGTTAATCTTCTCTCTATCAGTCTGTGCCTGTGGCTCTGTCTGTCTGTTCTCTTTCTTTCTCACTCACTCTTGTTGGAAATTGAACTGTCACAGAAAATTGATATATTAAAAAGTATATATATCTTTTAGAGCTGTCCATTCTAGTTGATGCAAAAAACTTCCCATCCACCACTTGGGTTTGATTCCAGGTGGTAGTATCCCCAGCTTGGTCGTGCACAGAGGTGTTACTTAACGACTTACACTAGCGACTCCTATTGGTTGGTCATGACACCCCAGATGAATGATGGTACCTATACCAGTGTTTCCTGACAAGACACAAGCACACAGGTTGGCACTGGGCACATGCCAGTTGTGGAATTAAAGAAGTGTCTGCATTTTTAAAAGGCCAATACTATTGGTACTCCAAAGCTAGCGCGCTAACTAGTTAGCAAGTCAGGTAGTGAGCTAACTACATAGAGAAGGAGCTAGTGAGCTAAATTGCTCACTTTAAGTGAGCTTGCAAGTTAGCTTGCTTGATTAGTTCAGCTAACTAGCTACCATTTTTAAGCTAATAGCTGGCTAGGAGTTTACAGCAGCTCACTGGAACTTTTTTTTGTCTGGTGCCACAAACCAGCAGCTGCGCAGGACAGCCTGTAGGTGTAAATCTGAGTCAGAGATATCTGGACTTTCTGGAAGAAAAGAACCACAGATGTGACAACAAACCGGTGGAAAAATGGCTGCAAAGCTACCACAGCAGGCAATTATATATATTAAAAAAATATTACCTCTAATTCAACTAAGTTTGCTTCTGGTGTCACTTGTTAACGAACCGCTAACATAATAAAATGTATATGGTGCAACTGCAGGCTAGCAATAGCGGTTTCCCACTGGAACTTCCAAAGGGACAAATTGGAAAAATCAAACTAAATAACATAGTCATTCACTAAACAGCAACCACTGAGAGCCCAAAGTCCATGCACCTTGTACACAGGTGACAGCTTGTTTGTTTGATCTGGCATTTGTACAGGACTTCCTCTGGCTTTACACAGAACAAACATAATTCTGGTCAGACTTTTCACCTCCGTCTCTCTTCTGTCTCCTAATCTTGTTTGGAGAGATAACAATGGTGTTAATTTAAAATACATTTATGAGGGAGCAAATATAATTATAAAGATAAAAATCAAACAGAAAAAAACAACACATTTAGAAGTAAAACATTTTTGTGAAGGAGTCACTACATTAAATCCCTTTTTACTGTGGTGGTTTTTGATCTGTGGGTATCCGCCCAGCTAATCAATCACGTGTGTCACAGTTCTGCAGCCTTTTGTAATTATCAGCAGGAGTTACCATGAATACAAAAAACACACTTCAAAACACTCTGTTAGCCATTGAAGCTCAATGTGCTCCTGGCACTAAGTGTGTGTTTGAGCTTGTGTGTGCATTACTTTGCCTGTAAGAGGGCATGTGTATGTGTGTGTGCGTGTGTGTGTGCGTGTTAAGCCCTGGGTTCATGCGGAGTGTCATACAGAGCGTGGGACTCTCTTCTATATGACAATAACATCAAAACCACTCAGGCTTACTCTTTGATTTCACACACACACACACACACACGCACACACACACACACACACACACACACACACACACACACACACAGTCTCTCTATCTTCTTTCTGCTCATTCTTTTTTCATCAGAGTTGACTCTGCGTGTGTGGCTGTCAAAGCCTTCCCCTGTACTTTAATCTGTGACAGGGACTTGTTCGTTAAATGAAAAATGACCAGCTCCCTTTTTTGCCTGCATTATGTTCATGTAACAAAAAACAAAATGGAGCAGTGAAAACCTGCCTCTAATTAGCTGATCTACTCATCTCTATTATTAAAATAGCCAATTACAGGATACCATAGTGAAAGATCACTAGAGCTGTCATTGTGCATGTGTTTGAATGTTGTGGAGAAAAGTTCTACTGTAACACTATTCTTGTAATATTCCCCAAAAGATCCTGTAAACCGAGTTGGGTGTTGCCAAGGATTATGGTCATTGTGAAGGACAAACAGAAGACTTTAAATGGAGTAACCTAGTTCTTCAAACAATCCTTGTTTAAATCTTTACAATTGTATTGTTCTGACAACAATATTTAACCTGAAAACATGACAGTTTGTCCCTGGGTACAGCGAAGTGTCTCATGTGTTTGATCAGTTTAATGAATCAAATGTTTAATAAATAAATGTGGGGAACAAAATTCTACCTTGTAAATCTCATGAGGAAACTGTCTTAATGTTGATATGCATAAGGGAAAGAACAGGAGGAGAACTTCTTCCAGAGCAAACATAGAAAAAGCTTTTAGACGACCAAAGGAGTGAACAGCCTGTGGGGAAAATCAGATCAAGTATGTATATCTGCAACAAAACAAAAGGGAAAATAAATTCCTGGAAAGACACGTCACACAGGAGGGAAAATAATTATATTCCTTTTATAAGAGGAGGCTAAATCCATCCATCTAGTTTTTAACCTGCGTATCCTGTCGGGGAGCTTAAAGTTTCAGCGTGACACTTTCCCAGGATATCATTATCTCTCCAATGTCCATCACGAATAAACATCAATAAATTTGCTTAGCAATCATAGAAAAAGACGCTCCTTACAACTCCAGATCTTGCCTGAGAATCATGATGTTTTTTAAGTTTTCTTCAGTATCAAAGTGATCCAGTGATAGCTGTATGTACATCCCTGGGTACATTGCAAACAGGAACTCCTAATATGTAATTCGGCATACTTTTAATTAATGGTGCCAATTTGTCAAAATGTAAATATATATAGGCTAAAAACCGGGATAGCCCATAGTTACTAAGTGACTCCATGGCAGCATTATACTTCCTGTTTACACCTCCCAAAGCATTATGGGAACCATAGTTTCAAAACTTAGAGCATGATTATCCCTCAAATCAAAATAAGGCCATGAATATTAATATAGTGACAAAACCATTACTGTAATATTAACTTGTTTTATGTTGCAATATTTTTTGACAGAGTAGATGGGGGGTGTTGGGGAGGCACAGTTGCCTCAATATTGTCTAAAGGGGGGCCCACTTTTCAAACTTTGAAAACCCCCTGGTCTAGCAGGCTAACGCAACCATTCACTTTCACACAATTACAGTAGAGTCCCAATTTCACCTGACCTGCACGTCCTTGGACTGTGGGAGGAACCTGGAACAGCTGGAAGAAATCCACGCAGGTAGCAGGCAACATGCAACATGCAACATGCATGCAAAGCTGTAAGGTGATGGTGCAACACACCCACCAAAAATATGTCTTTCAGCTCAAGGGAAACAGGAAATGTTTAAAGATAGGTCATTGCTGTCAACATTTGTGAATTTCATGGTGGAGCAGATCACATTAGCAAACACTAGTCATGCGCCAAGACACCTGTCCAACTCGTCACAGGTCCTACTCACACTAAGAAAATTGATTTCTTTATATTTGCAGTTATTTCTCCTCAGTGCTGCAGCAGCTCCTGATCCTTTGGACAACTATCAGTGCAATAATTATAAGTCTGTCATTCAAAAAAAAAACAGGATGCAGGTATTTTTAAACCTTCTAGGTGTTGACACTGGCATTGAGATTCATCCCTCCATTGCTCTTTTTACCTCTTTTACATCACTGGTATGAGACAAAAGCTAATTTTTCATTAATCATATTAAGGCATTATAGTTAATTTTACGAATATTTTATATATTCATTTAAAAAATGTATCACTTTAAAGTATCACTTTAAATTAATTGTTATAGCAGTTAATTTATCATGGTATAATACACGTGTTGCACAAATGCCACAAAATGTTCCAATGTGTCAAATTCTAACACAACACAGTTAAATACGTTTAACTGTGGAGGGCAGATAACCACTTCTTTGTAACTTGACTAGTGTGTTTGGTCAAAATAAGTCCGAATAAAATTGGCAAAAATTGTTTGACACACAATATAATAATATCTTTAACATATGAGATTACATATTTTGTAATTCACCATCTGAAATTGTTGAAAGATGCTCAGGGATGTTTTCCACTTTTCTGGAGAGCAATGGAGTAGTGACTTTATTAGTGCCAGAGATTACGACCTCTCAGTCTGTTGGCCTGTACATGGTTGGTGTGTGTGTGTGTGTGTGTGTGTGTGTGTGTGTGTGTGTGTGTGTGTGTGTGTGTGTGATACAGAGAAAGTATTTTTTTGTGTGAGAGTGAATATGTGTAGACGTGAAAGTGGTTATACTATACATATGTACTCCATGTGTGTATGTGTGTGGACATGTACGTGTTTCTGATTAAAAGAACACTCAAACTTCAACTTCACACACACACACACACACACACACACACACACGTAAAAACACACATGATGCAACTCACACTGGGGCTAGCTTCACACTCGTCAAAGCCTGAAATTACAAACTCTGCCTCTGCATGATTCCTTATCCCTTTATACTTACACACACACCCACAGGCACACAGACAAACACACACACACCACCAGTAAAATTCTGCTTAAACTTGGTCACAGGTGGTAAAATACTAAAACTGTACATTTACACTGAGTAGACAAAATAAAATTTGACTAAATCATAATTTTTTGTAGACCCACTGCTACAAAAGGTGGGTCATACTGTATGTTAATCAAAGATATTTCTTAACTTCATATCTACTGTACTGTGCATCTACACATTATTCCCAAAGCTAACTCTTTTCCAGAGAACCTGTTGCACCTTCACATGTGTCATTGTGAGCATGGACATAATGAAACAATCCAGATGTTACAATAAAGAATTCATTGTGGGGCATCCATTTTCTGCATGTCATAACCCTCTCTCTCTGCCTGCCTCTATATTATAAAGACAAAAAAGATCAAACAAAAAAAAAATCTTTAAAAAGATCCTTCCTTATGTCTTCATCCTCCCATGTAGTTAACATCAACTTAGGCTAAAGTCGTTCTTTCGTGATGTCTAGACAAAGTCTGTTTTCATATGCACTCACTCAGGGAGATCAAAGGTCAACCACATAACATTATCTTTGGAGCTGGCAGGCAAAAAGAAAAAGTTGAACTTTTTGCTTAGTGGAGCAAAGCAAGGGGGTGAAAATACTATAACATCCCCTCAGCTTGTAAAATAAAAACAAAAAGAATAAAGATTATATTCTTATTATTCTTACGTATTATATCTTTTGTCGTTCTTCTTTCAATATACACGTGAGCCCATAAAAACACCTTTTGTATCTGTCATGTCCCTTCTCTGTTCCTCTCCTTACATGCCTCTGTTTCTGTCTCTATCTTGCTGTTTCTCTTTCTCTCTGTGTGTGTGTTATTCCACAGTCTGACCCGCTACATTTGGCCAAATCAATTGCCACACTTCTGGAGCCAAAGCCCCGAGGCTCAGCTGTGGCTCTGTGACTCCCTCTCACACACATCAAAAGCACCGACACAGAATTATGCAATGGTCTTATAGGCAGCTGTTTAGAGTTACCAAGATACATATTTTACCCTGAGTCATTTCGAAATGAAGCCTGAGATTTCTACTGCGCAGAGATAAACAAAGATGCACAAATCTCAAGTGTTTGAAAGATACTGATTTGAGGATAACTACAGCCCTGTTTATGATGGTCACATACAGCAAAATGTTGCTGAAAGTATTCATAATAACCCCTCCATGGATAAATAAATCCAACATTCAGAGAAAAAAGTACATTATTATCAAGCTGTGAGCGAGCCGGGAAGAGGGCTCGATGAGGTCTTGTCACAGGCCCAATTATCAACTACGCCACCTTGGGACTTTCACCCAAGAATACATTTATTAGGGTAGGCCTACACTGAATTAGATTTCTCACTTTTTCAACCGCAAAAACAAGAGGGTTTCCATACAAAAATACATAATGACATAGAGCATGTACAGTATATAAGAATTCTAATCCATTCTCCTTCTTGCTTCTTGGATATCTTTAAAATGAGTAAGACATGTTGAGATCTCACTCATTTTCTCTTCAAGACAAAACATATTAATCCTAGATCTAAACAAGTGACACACTAAATTGTGGGAAGTTGGAGCTGCACAACCACAATCCATCAGGAGCCTCTAAGGAACCACGCCCGTAACTACTGGTTTGCTGGTGGCAAACAGAAGCAAATGGACGGAGGCCAGATTGCTTTCTTTGGAGTTTGAACTGTTGTTCACTCATGTTTATGTTTCATGTTTGAACTCATGACCTGCCAGAGTACACCATGCCTAAATGAATAGAAAGCACAACATGCAGTACCATAGAAAAACATTAGTACAAAATAAATCACATGCTTACAAGTCCTTACAATGAACTCTGAGTTATTGTGTGTGTGTGTGTGTGTGTGTGTGTGTGTGTGTATGTGAGTGTTGTCCAGGCACCATTTGGGCACCATCTGCCCCTGTTGGTTCTCATGGTAACCATCACCAGCTGTGTGGTGGGAAATGTTCACTTCACACACTGCCTGTCATGCTCTCCCATCCCCATCCACACGCACACACCTGTTCTCTCACACACTCCCCTCATACTCTCGTACCGAATCACTTCAAGGCTCATTAGTGCGGTTTCCCAGTTGATCAATCAGCCCAGTTTGTGATTCGCCTCTGCTGAACTTCCAAGGTTGAGTTCTTTGTGGTCCTATGGCCACATTGTGTGTGTGTTAGTGTGTGTGTAGCCTACTTGTTTGTCCTGTGATGAGACCTGAGACATATTTGTTTCCAAATATAAGTTAATGTGACACACAACATTCATCTATAAGCCATTTAATCTCAGTCCCTACTGCAACCGTTGTGGCTGGAAAAGAATTAAGCTGAAGAAATTATTTATTATAAAGCATTAATATTGTTGAGAACAGTTTGGAATAGTGTTGTTTTAAAAATATTAGTCTGTCTCAATGTAAACTGCACACTGATTGTGATATCAACAATAACTAAAAAAGGTTTGTGATTTTAACTTAACTTTAGTTAGATGAAATTTAGAGGACGTGTGACTTAAAGCGACAGCCTTTACTGAAGACAGCACTTTCAGCAAGCCTCACGTCTGTTTCACCACTGAACCTATAAATTACTGTGATTCTGTTTGCATCGACTTTCAGACACAAATGTCTGCAAACATGGCAGGCGGTGGTAATGTCCCCTCCATCTAAAGTCACCGGACCTTAAACATTTACTTGCTACTACCGCTGGATTCCAGGAGATGTTAGCTTGTTGACATACAAACTATGATTTCAACCAGACCATGATGGTTTGTTCACTATGATTAGTCCGCTGAGAAGTTGAAAATCTTAACACAAATTCACACAACACAAAAGGGCAATGTGCAATTCAAAGTCAAAAACAGTACAAGCACGTAACATATTATTTCACAGGTCAGAATTTCCAGAAAGAACCATGTAATTTGGCACTAAACGTGGGGAAAATAGAGAGTGACGATTTGGTACACCTCTAATTAAATCAATTGCCAAGCTAGCTACCATGAGACTTTTGGGCAGTGCACAACAGGTCAGATGTATTTGTATACAGGCAGTATACAATATGCAATATATCAACATATATGAAAAGTAAAGTTTCCAGTGATTAATTAATGATAAATGAATATTTGCTTGAGTTTAAATGGGTCAGTTCTTAAAAAATCATCTGGAAATAAATTAGAAACTCAACTAAACCAACAATTAACTAACTAAACTAAGAGTTCTTTCCAGGAAGCTTATTAGGAAATAAAGGACCTGCAGAATAAAGCATTACCCACAAGGATAAACCATGTATATTAAATCCTATTGACATTTCTAAACTGTATGTGAAGCAAAGCAATCAGCTGTACTCAGCCACTGCTGCTGAGGAGCTGTGAAATCCAATATGGCCACCAGAGGGAGTAATACTTCACCTGAGAGCCATTTATTTATGTAAAATGCTCAAATTCATCTTCTTTTACTTCCTTTTCTTAACAGCAGTAAAAATATTGCATGTGTATCTCTACACACACACACACACACAGTCAGTCACATGTCAGCTTGTCTCCATATTTCTACATTCCTTTGTCAGGAGAAGAAGATGGCATCTATTCCATTTTAGCACAAATTATGAACCATTCCTTCTGTGTCAAGTAAAAAATGTAAAGGCTTCCCTCCCTGCCTTATGGCTCTTCACGTGTATTAAAACTTATCAATAATTTGTATGCCAATGGTGACCTCTGTAGGTTGCACTTTGCACATGCACTGCATGCACACAACCACAAACTGTAGGCAGACATGTCCACACACCAACATGATGTAAATACATTCACTCTTCATTTGCGTATGTGTTGTCTGGGAAGAGCGTTAGGCTTCCTTACTCGAATTAATTTGTCTCCTTCAACTGACATCCTCTGTACGTTTATAATTTTACTTTTGTACATAGATAACACACATCTATGGCAAAATCAACCACAGCTTTGGCTACTGAGAGTCAGTAAAGGTTACTCCAAGCTGTGAGAGTCAGAACACACCCCAAATACCAATCTCACTGGTGCTACATATCAGTCAGTCTCACAAAATCTTTTCAAAAGCAAGTGAAAGTAAGTAGGAAAAGGCCTCAGAACAACATCCAGACAAAATGAATGAAAAAAGCACCAGGATACTCTCAGAAAGTCTGACACAAAGTTTCAGTTGTATGAGAAGAAGTAACAGGCAGAAGGGCACATAAGTGCAACCTGGCTTGTAATTATTGGATGAGCCATGAATCCTGCTCTAAAGAGAAAAACACTGATTCTCACACAGGAGAATATAAAGCCATCTTTCTACGACTGCAGTTGAGGTGTAAATGGGTCATCATCATGTGGCAAGGAAATGATCAGACACACAACCAACTTCAGTGTGACTGAAGAAGAAGAATTTAAAGTTTTGAAATGGCCTTGTCAAAGTCCAGACCTAAATCACAGTGGAATGTGGCGGGTTTCTGAAACAAGAATTTCATGCCTGCTGAGTTGAAGCAGTTCTGTATGAATGGTCGGGGCAAAATTAATCCCATCTGCTATTACTGCTTATTGCGTCTATATGTTTTTTTTGTATAGTGGATGTGAAATGAAACAGACTTTAAAAAAAAAAAAATTTTTTTTTTTTTTTTTACAAATGTCGGAATTTGTTGAGGCCATTGGTGTGTGTCTAAACTCCACCTTCTGCTGTTGCAAAGAAGTCTTGTCTGTAAAGCAGCACAGTACAAACATGATTTAAAAATGGTATGAATCTATTGCAGATGTAGTAACACTTTTCCTCTTGTTTATGCAGCTGACATGGCATGGTAGAGTTCAGCTGTTTGAATAAGTCACAGTACAGAATTCCCTAAAGCTGCACTAATTCATATTTTAGATCAAATGGCTGCATGTGATGTAAAAGGTGTCACTTGTAGTGATGAACCCGCAGTTCCCCTTTTTAGGGTCTTTCAGGTCAGTGTTTTGCCTTTATAGCCTACAACATTACTGTAGTTTTCACTCTCACTACTCCCATTGACCCCCGTTTTCAGCCGCAGCTCTGATGAACCTACCAAACACGATTTACACCAGGCAGACTAAGTCAGTGACTAGCTGGTAAACATAATGGATCATTTAGCAGCTAGAGGGCCAGATATTTCCCTCAGGTGTTGAGAGTGAATATTAGAATTACAGTAGATTCATCAGGTGGACAGAAACACGACTCCAAATGAGGGCTAATGGCTCCATATCTGCTGGATTTGAAAAGCAACAGTTTGCTATCAGGTCCACCATATCTATTTAAAAGGTAATAATATTTCTGTGTAGTGTTTACAGCTAGTTTCCACTCCCCCCGAATGGCTAAAAAATCATTTAAGACAGGTCTAACTAAAAGTAGCTACACCACACTATAAAAATTCTTAATAGCAAGTAAAGGTCCTGTACCAAAAATTGTACTTAGGTAAAAGTGTAGAGGTATTGGGATATGCAGAATGGCCCTGTCAGAGTGTTAAATTATTAGGTCACTGGATTATTATAAGTGATACATGTAAACAGCATTTACTACTTTATATACTGTTGGGTAGTTTAATCTATTACAAAGCCCCACCATTTATAAGATGGTCATATTTTTAGTACAATCGTTAAGGAGTATTCCAGTGATTTAGCATTGCACTTCCATAAAGTTGGGTGACTCACAAGTAACAGTAAAAAGTAAAAAAATAATTGTCAAAAGCGATATCCTGACTTTTGGTTCTTACTATGGTCAAGCTCCAAAACCACTGAATCCTACATTTCCCACAATGCAAACAATAGCATCATTTCGTTTGACCCTCCCTGCCTGGTTAATGCCCACATCTTTCAAACTCCACGACACAGTGCGCAACACAGGCTTTGTGTTACAGGTTTTTAGTTTCCAAGCGTAAGCCAAGATAACCCTGATGGCATCAGAGTTTGGAAAGCTCCTCCAGAGCCACAGAAGACACTATTCAACTTTTTTCACAGGCTGGGTCGCAGTATTCTTCATGATGTGTAAACTGACCTTTATGTGTAAAATCGGCGGACTGCCCCTTTAATCTGCTAGTAACTAGTATATCAGTCAAAAGTACAATAATAATAATAATAATAATAAATTAATAAATTAAGTAGAGTAGAAGTATAAAGTGTGAGAAACAAGAAATATTCTAGTAAGATATTAGTACCTCAAAATTTTACCTGAGTAAAAGTACTTTCCACCGCTGGTTTTCAGAATAAGTAGCAGTACACAATTCCTTGAAGATATTATATTATAAAAAAAGTAGCTGTTTTGACAACTAATTAAATTATTCTCAGTCATTGATTTATTTATCTAACTGGTTGGCCTCATTTTTTCACTTTGATTTTCCTGATAAAATGACAGAGAACACAGCACTTAAAGAGGTTTTTAAAGTAGAAGAAAACCTTTCCCCATCCAGATTTTCCCATCCAGCCTGAGCTGAAACATCGAGCCTCCAGTTTCAAACACTCCTCCTCTGTATCCTCTTGGCTATATCAAGGGATAAATCAAATGAGCTTAGATTAAAGAAAAAGAAGTTCAGAAGTGCGGATGAAAAACTGGCAGCAGAAGAACTGTTTAATAACATGTGACTGTGTATCTGCTGTGTTCCTTTTCTGTCCCAAACCAAGCTGGAAATAACCCACATCACACTTGAAGAGGCCTCTACCTTCTGCTGCGCTGCTGCCTGCCGAGCCTCTCAGATCTCCAAGCAAATTATGCATTCTTCTAAATACATGTGACTGGAGCTATTAAAGCTAATGTGCTGGTTGTGCTTTTTTATATCCAAACAAGAGGCTTTATTTAAGTTGGCATGTATATTGTATTTAACGTTGCTGTTGACAGCCAGCTCATGTCATCTTAATGGACTGAGAAGAGACACACTTTACTTGAGGCTGCTGCAGAAACAGAGACGAGATGAGGAGTGAACTGAAATTATAAAACTGTCAAATAAGATTAACCTTTAGTGCATATGCTAATTTAAATTGTGTTAATGAATAAAAGTAAAAGAACTAATTCAATTAATGAGGGATTCATCTGAATCAAGTGATTAGCAGCAACATTTATGATGCTGATGCATGGTGTAAGGCAGGATCCAGGGGGGGCAGGGGGGCAGTGGAGAGGAGCTGGAAGGCAGGCAGGCGGCGAGGGAGCTGAGGATCCGGATGGGGAAGGTAACGAGCAGGGCAGGTGGCAAGCGTGGACCAAAAGAGAAACAGGTTAGCAGGGTCGGAAGACAGACAAGAATTACTTTTCATCTAAGTGCTGGGGCCGTGGCGCTTTCTACCGAAGTGATAGAGGCAATGATCTGGCGAGGAGTGGGAGAAGGGTCGGGACTGAAGTACTGCAGGCAGATGAGTTGATTGATTCCAGGTGAGGTGGCAGGAGCAC
>LKNJ01006437.1:6530-20272 GCA_002120245.1 Maccullochella peelii
GCGCCCTGCCACTTTAACACCAACAAAACTGTGATGGACACAAAGGCCTGCAACAGTCTTTATGCTGCTGTGGTGCTACTAATAACAAACAAAGCCATACTGATGATCACAGTTACCTGCTGCCTGATAACATTGTGTTTTACTTGACATAAATAGAGACATAAAACATCAGATTTTCTTTCTGTTTGTAAGGTTTTACTCTTTAAGGCACAGATGGACGGCACATTTATTACTTATTACCCAAAGTCGAGCATTCAGTATCTTCACGCTGTGGAAGATCCAGTCCACAAAGTGTCTTTTTTTTAAATTTTATTTTAAATGTGTTGTTAAAAAGTAGTGTTACAAGTTTACTTTTCTTGTCAGGGGAACTGAACTTAATCATTCAATGTCAGCTGATTCTTTGTTTCAACAGAATCATTACTGTCAATTTTTATTGTTATTGTTTTTGCCCAACTATGATGCCATTTTTAACTTAAGCTGTAACTGACAAAATTGTTAAATACCGACAAATCACTGAATTGATACCAAATGTTTATATTTTATACTTTTGCTGATAGTGTTATGATGAATAATCCTGAGGCACATGGCCTAATTGACTGATTATTGTATATAATTCTAATACAGAGTACTGTGATCTTTTCTGACTGATTGTATCATGAACATGTGTTTTGAGAACTGTTTTTTGGGTGAGGCTGCACAGTATTATTGCACATTAACACCAGGGGAATGGATTCAGAGGTATGAAGGTATGAGTGACAGTGTTGAGTCTGTAAGTGTCCGTCCCATCTGCCCACGATCATCGTTTCTGTACTGCGCCAAATACTGTTTTTTTTATTGATTGTTTTTAATGAAGGACATATAGTATTTTCATATGTATAAATGGTGTCTGTTTAACAAATCAAATTTTTAGCTAACGTCATTGCATATTTTGTATTTGGGCATGTGATTGAATGAAAATAAGAGATTTTTACTTGCTACTGTTAACAGGATCAATAAAAGAAAAACGATCCCAGGGACGGCCTTTTTGTTTCATTTGTGTCCCATAACTGACATTTTGTTATCTGTTGTTGAGGTTTTTAACTTACAAACAGGGATATAGCTACCATTGAGGTCATGTCCTCTGTTTTTTTTTTCTCAGGATTTTGGTGGCAGCAATTCTATAGGTTAAAAAAGGTAAGCAAAATAAACCATTAAATCAGAATTGTATTTATTGCCAAGTAAGTTTTCACATACAAGGAATTTGCTTTGATATATTGGTGCCTAAATAAGCATAGAGAAAAATAAAAAATATATATAAAATAAAAACATAAAGCAAGTCAAGTGTACAAATATAAAACATTTTTTAAAGATCTCAGTATCTTTTAAATTCTGCCTACGGCCAACAATCCCTAAATGACCCTGTCAGTCTTCAGGTTTGCACACAAAAACACAGTAATTCGTTAAAAAGACAGTCCTGTGTTGTCTAACAAAAGCCACAATGTTTTGTCCCTAGTGAAAAAGGCTATCATAAAAAAATATTTTTGTGAGTCAAAATCTGTCTATTTGTATAGACCACATAAATCACCTAATCAACTAATTCTCAATTTAGATATTGTAGAACATGCTTTACAGCTTACGTTCTATGTTAAATTTTGAATGAAACCTCTTTCGTCTTATTGCTAATACAATATTTGTCTGAAATTCTACATGGCTTTTTCCAATTCAAGTCACAAAAATAAATGACCAGAATTATTGAAGAATATTGTTCACTACAATGGTATCAATAATTTCCTTATCACTGTATTTTTAATAAGTACATTTAAATAAGAAATTACACTGCGTTTCCTGCGTTGTGTCTCGCCGGCGTTACGCTTAGGCGTTACCCGTTACGTCCTGACGTCATCAAATCGGCTTTTCCGCTGCCGGTAGAGTGAACGTGAGCTGCCGAGAAGAAAAAGCAGAAGTGGCAATAACGTCGAAACAATTGCAGGTAGGCTTTTTAATGAAACAGGGTTGCAGCCGAGAAAAATAAATCATCGCGTCCAAGAACTGTGAACGTCAATCCACTCAAGGTAGGTTTAACGGCGCTTAAACACGGTGTCATTTAGCGTTATTTGCCGGCATGTGAACGGCGGCTGGTTGAGGAGGCAGCTAAGCTCTTTTAGCTAAGATGTAACTAGCTAGTTTGTGACTAGCAGGAACATAACCAGGATGCGTCCGTTTGATTCCCGACTAAACCATCTTGGGCGAGGCTTCCAATAAAGCCCCTTCTATGGCTAAGTGCTAGTTGAAATGGGGACAACGCCAGTGCTTTCGAGCTCCCAAATACTAAGCGTGTCGCATTAACAGTTACAAGCTAACTTAAGCTAGCGAGGTGCTTGGTGAATTTCAGGGCGGGGAAAACGTCTCAATGTCTGTGAGATAAACTGGCTCACGTTAGCCGGTGATCGCGTTTAGCCAGTGACAGAAACGTAGTTAATTGCAGCTACATATTCGGTCGCCAATACAAGTAAATTGGCCACTAATTTAATTAGTCGGATTGTCAGATGGTAACATGTTAGTTAACTGCTCATAGACTAGTATGTCGGGTAGCCGCACAGATAAGCTAACGTTCGCCATTCAGGGAGCTAAGTTGCTTGCCAGTTGGCTAACTGCCGCTACCGTTAGCTTTCAAGTTTCTCAACGGGGCCCTGTTGCATTTAGCTGTTACTTAACCGGAATGTTAGTACTTATAACTAGCTAGTAGAGCTCCAACTAACGATTATTTTCACTATTAACAATCTGTTGATTATTGTCGTTATTAGCACTTTTAAAAAATGTGGAATAGTATACTCTTAGAACCCAATTTCAGGTCATCGTGTTGCTTGTTTTATCCGACCACCAGTCCAAAACCTCATTATATCAAATTTACAACGATATTAAACACACATTTGAGAAGCTGGATGCAGAAAATATTTGGTAATTTTACAGGAAAAATAACTGAAACGATTGTTTGTTAGTTGACCTGCACTTTTATTGTTGACTTATTATGCTTTGAATTCAGCATATTTCAAATGAAACTGTTGGGCTTTTTATTTCTCAACATGTGACAACTCTATGCCCATTAAATATCTGAAACCGTGTTAGACAGGTTAAAACCGCAACCCTTTATTTAATGAATTGGCAACACAGCCTGTATTAAGAATCCCTTTATATGAAGGCAACTCATATGATTGAATATTCTCACTCATTCAGATGTAAAATCATCTGCTGGGATCAGATTTTTTTTTTATCACATCCAAATACAACAGCCTACATGACTACATCTGAAGTAAAGCCCCCAGCTATTACTCTCAGCTGTTGAGGAAATAACTGGCCTGGCCCGATCTGGAGATGAGCCCCAGCAGGGACTGTGGATCAGGGTTTCCGCTGTAGAGACCTTATGGAGACTGTCATTACGTATACATATGTAATGGTTATAGTGCACACATGATGATAAAACCTCACTCTCTTATGTAACCTATAATATTGCTGCTATTAATCAGCAAAATATGACTTTGGTTTGGTTAGTTGTATGTGATTTTTAAATTGTGCTCATTATACAGCATTGTTTTGGATGCCAGCATATTTGGGTGTGCCTACAGTCTTGTCTTCAGTGTAAAGTTATATGTGTTGCTTGATGGGAGCGAGGCAGGGAAACACTTTCCCTGTCAAGAAGCCAGAGGCTGGGCTGTGTTGGGTTTCTAACTTCAGGCAAATCCAAAATGAGATGTCAACTTGCCAAAATGAGTGGTTCAGATTGGTTTTCTCTTACAGAGAGCTTAAATAGTTAGTCAATTGACAGAATATTAATCGACAGCTTTTTTTGCTAATTGATAAATTAAAAGTAATTTTTAAGCAAAAATGCGTATATGCTTGCTTTCTTTGTCTATTTATGATACTGAACTGAATATTTTGGGGTCTTGGGCTGTTGGTCAGACAAAAAGGGGAATCTGAAGATGTCAAGTAGGGCTGTGGGAAATTGTGATGGCCGTCTTTTGTACTATTTTCTGAAATTTTACAGACCAAATGATTCATCGAGAAAATACTCAGCAGAGTAATCAATAATGAAAATAGTCGTTAGTTGCTGCAGCCCCAGAGTTACCACAAAATAAAGAGTCAATTATTTAAAGGCCTTTGTGTGTCTGTGCATTGGGTAGTTGCTGGTCATGTGCTCTACAAATGAGTTGAAATTGAAAAATGCCTCAAGGATGCAAATGAACTCTCAGCCACCAGCTATGTGCCGGTACATTCTGCCTGTGACCAGTCAGTTTGTCTGCTCCGCCGTCCACTCGGACAGATAAACCAGTCATCATGTAAATTCTTCTCTCCATTTCACACGCGCTCTCTCCTCTGTGTCAGCAGACCGACGATGGCTGTGAACGTGTACTCGACCTCAGTGACCAGTGACAACTTAAGTCGTCATGACATGTTGGTCTGGATCAATGAATCTCTACAGATGAACCTCACCAAGATAGAAATGCTGTGTTCAGGTAAGAAAAATATAGCTTTCTCTTATTATGGGAGGGCCCGATGTGTTTCATGAACAGAGTTGTGAGACCTCCTGAAACAGATCCAGGAGGGGTGTTCATGTTGAGAAATAGAGATGTAAGCATGCGCAGTATTCTGCATGACTGTGTGACTTCACTGGTGTTGTGGAACAATAGTTCTGCTGCTGCTGAATACATCGACAATGTGTTTGTTTTAATCAAAGATAGGCTAGGAAAGCTTGAATTTTGCATGTTTACATTTTTAACTAAAATTAATCACAGTTAGCAAACAGCACACAGTGTTATGTTTACTATTTTGGAAGGTCTAATTCCTTTATACCAAATGGATGAGGGATGTCCTGATTTAGTGCATCAGCTTTTAATGACCATTATGGTTGACATCTTTGATTGCAACCAGGACCTGCACCTTCAATTGCTGCCCTTTTTAAGAAGTGGATAAAACCCTCTGTACGCGGTTGTTTTAAAGGGTGATGGAAGCCGCCCTGGAACTGCTAATAACTTTGACTCCTTTGTTTCACACCCATCTGCATGTGAATGCATGTGTTGTACTTGTGTGGCTTGTTAATATCTAAATCCAGATTTTTGTGTGCAGTTAAAAGGTGTGTCAGAACAACAGATGCTGGCACAGCTTGCTTTAATCGCTGCTGGACAGATACATTAGTCAACTGGATTTTACATATGCAGTTTTAGTTCATATCAAAATAAGATATTTGTTTGGCCAATGGTAATATTGTAGAAAGTAGTGCACATGGATTAGGGCAGGTGTTTGAAAATGTTAAATACTGGTGCCAAATCAGTAGTTTTCAGTACCAATCAACCAAATTTTGTTTTGATCGGATATCCAGCCCTGATGTGCATTTGTGCTGAATTTAGTTCAAATCATCAGAGAAGTGAATGTAGTAAGATGGCTGTTGTGATGGCACTCCTGCTTGTAAATACCGTTCATTTACCCTTGAGTCAGGCAGTCAACTCTCAGCTTCCGTTCACTGGCCAACAGAACAGAAGAAAGGTGTTTATAAAGAGCTAAAGGGATGGTTTGAGAGTGTGCCATCAATTTTTAAATAAAGAAATGTCTGTTAGTTTTCTCTGTTCTCACTTGAAAGGAAAATTTGCTCTATTTTTATCCTTTTCTGTTCCTGTCTTACTCTAGATGTCATTGTTCTTGTTTTTAGGAATCCACTGATTTAGAACATGCAGCACACACTCAGTCCTTGTAACGATTTTACTATGATAGACGTTAGAGGACTTGTAATGTACTGTTTTGTATTTATTTATTTTTTTATCCAGGTGCTGCCTACTGCCAGTTCATGGACATGCTGTTTCCCAACTCTGTGCCTCTGAAGAAAGTTAAATTTGCTGCCAAGCTGGAGCACGAATACATCCATAACTTCAAGCTTCTGCAGGTTTCCTTCAAAAAGATGGGGGTCGACAAAGTAAGTAACAACACTCACCTACTGCGCACACGTCTGCTTACATTCGGTACCCTACATAAGAAGGAATTTCTGATATTAGAGTGTGCTTTGGGTGTTGGTTGACTTCAGTCTTGGAGACCTGGAAACTGAGTGCCTTGGGGGCAAAAAGAACAATTTTCAAAACAAGATATTTTGTGACTTTAACACATCAAGTTGGAGTCAGTGTGGTTTAAAAAAAAAAAAAAAAAAAAAAAGACTGACCATTTTCATATTTTCTGGCCTGGTCATGTATTTTTTCATATTATGGATTGCTGAAAAGATTATGGAAATATTTGGAATAGAAGTTGTTTGCTCTTTTGTTACATTGAGCAAAATCCAGGATCAACGTGTGACGCAGGATAAATATCTTTTTCAAATACTTTTGGCTGCTGGCAGCAAAGCCATCACACTGAAATAGCTGCAGGCAAACCCCCCAACAAGAGGCAACTGGACTCCAGTAGTCAATGAAATAACTTTAACCGCAAGACTACAATATGATCAATATGTAAAATACTGGAAAAAATGGACTACACCAAGTGCCTGTAAGATGTAACCCATTACCTGTCATTGGAACACCCTGTTCATTTATAACTATTGTGTTGCCCATGTCGACCCAGTTTCTTTTTGCCTGAAAATAAACAAACAATAAAAAAATACATTAAAAAAAGCACTCTGCATACAGAAATGTTGATGAAAAGCTTTTAATGTGGAGCAGCTGCAGGAAGTGTTTGGATTCATTAACATCAGTGGCCTTCTTTACAGCCACCATTAGTAGCTCTGAGTATGAGTGAACATGTTGCCTGGTTGTTGAGGATTAGTGAGCCTTTGGTCCAGATTACTGGGCAACCTGCCGCCCACTCTTTCCTGTGGTGGGGAAAACCCTGCAACTATACCGTCTATACTACCCTCTCTTCTCACTCACGCTTCTGTCACTTATCGAGTGGCAATGGTGTATAAAAGACAGTTTTTCAATTGAAACTGCGTAACAACCCTGCTACTGCAAAACAAAATGTTCTGAGCCTTGCTCACTCTGGCTGGTTGTTAGAACAGACTATTATAAAATGTTTTAGTGATTTCACCAGCTGTTCCTTACTGCTGCTTGATATACAGACTCAAACTCCTGTCCCCCCCCCTCCCAAGCCAGCTGAGCTGCCTCTGCTGATCTGATCATGAGTCATTTGTTTTTTTTTCTCAGCACTTTGTCAGCTCGTCCATCAGGCTTTGGATACTATATACTGTAATGTTTTCATCTGTCAAAGAGTAATGAGACACCAATTTGTTTGCAGTTACCGGGGGTTACGTGGAAAACTGTGACGCTCAGCTAATTTGAAAAAAATAGAAATTATGATTTGATAATATATATCCACATGTTTGTGTTTAGTAGAAAAATCAACACACGAGTAAGCTTACACATTAGCCTGATACTGATCTTTATAGTAACTTTCCAACTAGGGTAGTCTGACTGCACAAGACGTGCCTCAGTTTTCCTCCAACCTGATTCAGCTGTAAGTTGATCAAGACTGCAGAAAGACCAGCTAAAAGTAAAGATACTGTACATGGTTGAAACAACCAGTTTCTGTCACTCCAAATGGCAGTAAGACAAATTCAAACATGGCCAAAACTACAAAAAATACAACTGAACAATACCGTAAAGCCATCCCTTCTATCAAAGGGGTATGATAAAGGGGTACTCGGGCCTATCTGATAGGGCTGTGGCTGTATGTTGGACTTAAAAGGTTGGGAACTACTGGTTTAGTTGACCTGACATGAGCATATGTTTTGTACGTACATATTACATAAAATACATTGTTCAGATGCTGCCTTGTTATAAGAGGCAGGGAACTACACTGTCTGTGTTAGTTTCAGTTTCCCTCTTCACTATCAGAGGCTTTCAAATGTACAGTTGAAACCGTATAAAAGGCATGTATAGTGATCAAGTTACAGTGTTCATGTTGGGTATTTTCATACAGTAATTTTTCTTTTTTACTTTACTTCCATGATACTTTGCCTGGTGGTAACCCGTCTGCTTCCAGCTGGCTACCTGCTGCTGCTGCTGCTGCTGCTGCATGCACATTGCAATCATGACGCGCAAAAGAGTCATTTTCTCTCAATGAAAAACGTCGTCTCCTCGAAGCTTAATTATGACAAACTGCCAAAAATAAGCCAATGAGATGCAGCAGAGAAGCAGGAAGGACCAAGCTGTATTTTTAAACTGTCAATAAAATTCAGTAAATAGCAAAGCTGTCCGTTTCATTACTTTATATTCATATAAAAACATATACAAATGTCAATTAGATGGGGATCTACATGAGAAATAAAGAAAATACATTCTGTTATAATAATTCTCCGCTTATAGTGATCAATTTGACCCGGGCAGACATGATCACTACAAGAGGTTTCCACTGTATTTGTAATTGCTTCAAGAGCTTCTTGCAGATCTGAACACTTCATAATGTCTCGATATTGTCAAAAGGCCAACAGATTTTAAAGGGCTGGGCGGATCCAGATCCAGGTTAGTCATTTGTTTTCAGGCTGAGCACGCAGCAGCTTGCAGGACTATTGACAAAGCCGCCATAATTTATTCATGGATCTGCTTCCTTCCTGCTGTCCATTTGTTTTAGCTCATTACTGTAGATCTGAAATGCCTGGAAACTGTTTCATTTCAGAGATCGGTGTGACGGATACTTGGACGTGTAGAGCACATCAGTGTATTCATAGCCGTCCAGAGTTATAATCCCAGGCATTGTGTCAGCATTGTGGACTTTGTCCTCATTCATGCTTTGTTAGTGTGTATTGTCTAATGATGTCAGCTTCCTCCGCTGAGTAATGAGGGTTTTCTGCTGAGCCTTTCCCGCTGGCGTCTTTTGTTTACTGCTGCTCTCTCTCTTTTTCCTTTCCACTGTGGCTTTGATTCTGGCCTGCTTTGTGTTTAGTGTATGTGCCAATACTGAACACATTTTTTGGGGCGTTTTTAACTAACATCTCTTCTGGGCCTAGCGGCTTTATGTAGTCCATTCATTGTTAGTTTATAATTGTATTCCAGCAGGTATGTAGCTGCCCTGAGTCAGAGCAGCTGGTGAACATAGAGGAGCATTTAGCAGCTAAAGAGCCAGATATTTCCCTCCGGAGCTGGTGGAGACCAAACACAGCGCTAGCAGAGAGGGAAGGCTGGACCCAAACACGACTCCACATGAATGATAATGTGCTAACAAGTTCACCATATCAACTTAATGTTATGTGTATGTTCACAGCTTGTTCCCTCTGCCCCCAAGTGGCCAAACAAATCAGGTTTAAATAAAGTTGTTTAGATAAATGTGTTTTACGCAGCAATGCAAGGTATCCAAAAGGTATAATTTTCGTACCAAAGCACATGAACTGTATTGACAGTGATACTGAAAATGTACCAGCATGCTAATGACAGTGAAGCTACCAGGCAGACGCTTGTCCAAACGTCCTGGTCTTGATCCTCTGTCTTTTTGCTTCCAGATCATTCCAGTAGACAAACTGGTGAAGGGGAAGTTCCAGGACAACTTTGAGTTCGTCCAGTGGTTTAAGAAGTTCTTTGATGCCAATTACGATGGGAAGGAGTACGACCCAGTGGAGGCGAGGCAGGGCCAGGATGCCATGCCTACACCCAACGTGGCCACGTCAGCTCTCAACAAACCCCCTAAAAAGTCCCTCAGTCAAGGTCTGAGCTCTGGTTGGTCAAACAGTTTGAAATCGATATTGATTTGTTTTTCTCCTGTTAATAACCGTCTCTTCCTTGTCTCTTCAGCTCCTCAGAGGCCACCGGTTGCCAAGGTAGCACCCAAGTTGGCTAACGTCAGCGCGAGGAAGCCAGGGATGGGAGGAGGTGATGAGGAGAGGGCGGAGCTCCTGAATGAGGTCAGCACACCACCGTGGAAACAATTTTTTTGTATGCTCTGTGAAAAGATCACCAGGTCCAAACAATCGCTATTGAGAAGTAAAATAACCTGTTA
Source organism: Maccullochella peelii (assembly GCA_002120245.1). Taxonomy (NCBI): domain Eukaryota; kingdom Metazoa; phylum Chordata; class Actinopteri; order Centrarchiformes; family Percichthyidae; genus Maccullochella; species Maccullochella peelii. The sequence goes on from LKNJ01006437.1 coordinate 16,470, forward strand.
TTTTTACAACAAGCAATAAATTAAAATACTTTTACATAATACTGAAATGAGCTTGATTTGAGTCTTGAAAGTGATTCACCTGTCAAAGAAGAAACAAAGCTTAATGTTGCTTTGGCCCTTTTTCCACAGGTGGAGATCCTGAAATCCACCATTCAGGACATGGAGAAGGAGAGAGACTTTTATTTTGGTAAGCTGCGGAACATTGAGCTGATTTGCCAGGAGAAGGAGGGAGAAGGCGACCCGACGCTGCAGAGGATCATAGACATCCTCTACGCCACAGACGTGCGTTTGTAATCTGTTTCCCCTTTAAATGAAGCTTAGTGACGCTGTAATTCATTCTGGTGATGTATCTTCTTCCTCTGAGCCACAGAGCTGCTTTGTTCTTCCAAAAACTATTAAAAACACATCAGTGAGCCACACTGTTCCTTCATCACCATGAACACACACACACTGGAGTTTATTTACACACCGTCCTGCTGCCCCAAATACTCACTAGGGCACCAAATGTGGATTAATCCGCCACTGAAAATAGTCCCCAACAAATGCACCATTTCCTCCTGTTTGTTTAAAACTACAGTGAACAGCTGAGCCTTTTTAAACATGAAACTATATGTGAGGTGTTTTTTAAAGATTTGTCGATTGACGGATTAGCACATTGTGGACAATAACAAAAATATAAAACCTTGTCAGCCCAGTTCTTTAAAGTATCCTGTGTAAACCAGTGTGTTCTGAGTTCAATACCAGATTAAAGCCCATTTGCTCTGCAGTTAACAACTGCTGATGCCGCTGTAAATTCCTGCAGAGGAATGGCATGCAGCTCGCTCACTGAGGCTCAAAGTCTCCAGTGGTACAACACACACAGTTCCTATTAAATATACACGTTAAGTGTGGCCTTTTTTATTTTTTGGACTAAATGTCTGAATAACTATTTTAAGTTTAAGACAATATATAAAATGTGCTGTATGATGGTGTGATATAACTCACCTGTGTTCCAGTAATAGATGTTTGTGGTGTTGCTGCTGTAGAAATTGATTTGTGTTTGGTGAATCTGCCAGAAGCAATCAAAGAACTGCTCTGTTCATTAATCAATCTGGTCTTTAGCATGTTGTCGCCTCCTGTATCTCTTCTGTCTTGCCCAGAGCAATTTACTTTTTAATACATAAGAGATCGGCTACTCGAGGCTAGACGTGTCCCGAGCCGATGGGTCATATTTTAAAGGATCAGTATCGGCTGAAATAAAGCCCATCAAAACCTGATTCTCAATAAAATTGTCACCATACGAACGGTCCGCAGTGCACAAAGGTTGGGAACTGAGTGTTGTAACTGCTGTAATGTGTGTGCGTGTTGATTAGCAAGTGTGTCTGGCTTTCAGACAACAAACCAGCAAGGCTCAGCCCACATTGCCTAATTTGGGGTTTTCTGGCTCCAAAGAGATGACAAGCTTGATGATGGCAAGTGTAAAATCCAAACTGCAGGTTTTTCTACACCATCTCTGGTGCTGGTCATTCATATCGCCCTCTCTCTCTCTCTGTCTCCCTCTCTCTCTCTCCAGGAGGGTTTCGTGATACCGGATGCTGAGGAGCAGGAGGAGTTTTAATATTCAAGACTGCAAGCAACTTTTCACTTAGATGCCCTTGGTCTACAAACCCACCTTGAGATCCCTCCTCAAGCCGAGACGGCCAGTTTGGTTTTATATCCAACACCAAACTTGATCTCGACTTGTACCCCCCCGCCAACCTCACCTCTCCTCACCCCAAATCCCCAACCTGCTGGACTTCTCTAGCCTTCAGCCACCGTACAGCTCAGCTCCTTCTTTCTTGAAACATCTTTAACCAATAATCAACAAAGGTGCGGCCACTGCCTCTTCCTACACAACTGTCAGTCTGCAGGAATCCCAGCCCCCCCCCCCCCTCACCTGTAACCCCATCCCCCCCAGAACCAGATCGTGCAGTACATATCTGGTTTTTGTAATGGACTTCAGTGTGAAAAACACGGTGATGTTCTCTGTGTGTGTGCGTGTGTATACGTATGGTGTGTGTGTGTGGTTGTATGTGTTTAAAAATCAATTTGAAACAAGTCAAACGTGAAGAACCTCCTCTGAAGACCCGGCTGTCAGTTCACTCATCACTTTGTCCCACACTAACCCTGTCTTTGTTTGATGGCACTGCCGCCATTTTGTGCCTCTCCTGTTGACGCTGAATTTCACTCATTTGGATGAAGATGCACACAAGTGAGGAAAAGAGGAAAAAAAAAACACACATTCCCGACTAGAACATTTAGTTTTGCATCATTATGAACCAAATCTGAGCTGTATTTTGTATTTTTGCCAGCTGGTCCCAATTTTTAGTCGTGCTAACTATTAATTGTGCGTTTGAGATGGTAAAACAGTAACCAGAAGCACTGCCAACATCATTTGCCAGCCGGATGTAGCCGATATGTTTCCAAGCAAAATGAAGAAAAAGCAACCTGTGGACGCTGAAGGGCTCAGGGGTTTAGTCTGGGACAAGACAGCAGTCGGGTCTCATCTTGGCCTTTTTCCCACCTGTGACTAATCGTCGCCTCCACACTGATTTTTGTCCTGTTTTGTAAATTAATGCTACTGTTTTATCACATTGTCGTCCACCCACCCACCACTCCATTTCATTTCTTTTTTTGTTTGCCTTGTTTTCCCTGTTGTATGTTTTTTGAAACCTTTTTTTATGTGGGCACCTGTCAGTCATGCTCTCAACTTACAACCTACATTTGTTTTCTCTTCAGGTTGAGTTTTTCCTCCCGCTCACTAATTGATCACTCTGTTGGAGACAGTTTACCTAGTGTGTGCGGGAGCTTGTTTTCCCTGCCACGGCAACAGAGAAAAGGGCTTTCGGATATCAAAAGTAGTTGCTGGTCTTGTAGCAGATCAGTTGTCTTCTTGATTCCAGCTCCCGCTCGACCTTGGTGTTCACATTTCAGGCTTCCTAAATGTGCAAATCTTAATTCCGGGACAGCGGCTTTCTCTTCCACTCTACGTGAGATGAAGCGTTCAAAGCTTTTGATCGACATGCCGATGTTTAGTTGCAAAAAACAAGTTAGAAACTGTGTTTTAAGGCACATGCACTGTTTTATACCAGTGGTCCTTAATCAGCCCCCAGCCAATAAAAAGTTCCTGAAGGGCGGCAGGAGATCCAGACCAGCCACATTACAAACACTGTGAGCTCTGACCGCAGCTGATCATCGATGTGTCCGCGACATGCAGCCTACCGTCTCATACCTGAGCTGTGGAGTTCAGTTGCTTCGTCAGGTAGATTCATGAATCTGGTTACTAATGTTGGATTTAGTTTTTCCCAAAGCGGTGGGATCAATGAGTCCTGAACCTCTGAAGGCTTACTCCTTTTTGGGAATGCCAGACGGGTGTCTTTTCCCCTCCCTTTTTCTTCTCCATTTCCACACCCTGACTGACCAAATTTAATACTAATATTGTATGTTGTGGATTGAATTTGAGACCAGTTTTTCCACTGTACTCTGTAAAATATTTGTACCTAATTTGAAACGACACACTGGTGTTGATTCCACACAAACCCTGTTAATAGTAACCTGTTATTGGAATACATAACTTTATCAATGGCCTTATTCATAAAAAATACGTTTTTATTTTACTTTAATGTAAGTCTGCTGTTTTTGTGCAAATGTTTGTACCGTTAGTCGTATTTTTTTATGTGTTCTGAAAATAAACAACATTGGAGGTATTTTGGACAAAAGCTCAGATGTGTCAGGGCGCAGCAGACCACCTGTCTTCCATCAAACCCCCCGAAAGCACACTAAAA
>LKNJ01006438.1:0-12033 GCA_002120245.1 Maccullochella peelii
GCAGACTGCAACTTAGACAAGTCAGACAGTGTGTATTTGTGTATTAGCATCTGTATGTATTACTGTATGTGTCTGTGTTTGTGTGTGTTATGTACTACTCCGTTTGTGTGTGTGTGTGAAAGGGACAGAGAGAGACAGAGGAAGGTTTGAATTAACTAACAGTTAAAAAGCACAGAGGTCACAACTGCCAAAAATAGCTAATAGCTAATAACTTTAGGCTAGCTAGCCTATACCATTATTCCAAAGAAAGAAGACTTTTAATTTATTCGACCTTGTTCTGTATGCTCTAAATCCACAACTTCAAAATCATAACCAAATAAAAATGGAACAGTGACAAAACCAACTCAAAACTGAGGGCCAGTCATTTTATTATCAATACATCCTATCAAGAAACATTCAACATCTGTCACACACACAGGAAAGGCCTACAGAGCAGCTGTCGCACAAGAAGACCATGGAGAGGAAATATGATTCATCCATTCGTATACTGCCTCCTCTTTTTGTTAGCAATGTGCTTTTGTTTTCTTGTTCTTCTTTTTTCCCTCTTTACTTCCAGCGACCTCCCACCTTCCCTTTGCCATGGACCTTTTTACTGTAGTAGGGAGAGAGGAGGAAAGAAAAGGAAAGGAAGGAAGGAAGGAAGGAAGGAAGGAAGGATGTAACGGGATTGTAGAAACAGACAAACAGCAGATATGCAGTTTATCACATTTTTTATAAAAGTAACTACTCACAATTTCTGAGCATGTTGGATTCTGTTCAGCAGCACGATGATCTGTAGGAGGCAAACAAACAGAATTTAGAGGTAACGGTGGAATTACGAAAGAGATCCGTACTATCACCAAGTACAGTGTATATACAGTACTTGATCATTACATACTGATCGTTACATATTAGCAACTAGGGCTGCAACTGATTATTTGCGTGATCGATTAATTACTCTATTACTTTTTAAAATATTTATATAATTGTTTAGTCTATAAAATGTTGAAAAAAAAGTGAAACATTCGCCATAGCCCAAGCTAACGTCTTCAAATGCTATTTCTTTCTAACCAAGCGACAAAAACTCAAAAATCTTTAATTAACAGTGATACTAAACAGACAAAAGCCTCACATTTGAGAAGAAGTAACTAGCAAATTACATTTTTTGCTTGATAAAGCACTTATTATTATTATTACTTATTAATCAATTATATCTATATTATATATCAATTATAGATTTTTGCTGATTAATCAGTCAGCCAGACTCAGTGAATCCAGCTAGTCTCGTCTCGACAACATGGTTAACTCCTGATTTTATCTCCTGACTATTTCTGTTTGCAATAACAGTAGTACCTCATATTTCTGGTGCTTCATGTGCTCCATGAAGTCAAACTTCTCAGACTCCAGCTGGTAGATCCAGTTCCACATCTCCTGGGCCCGTTGCCTTGGAAACACATAGACAAAATTTAGAAAGGTTTTGGACCTTGGACTTTGCCCGTGAACAGGGCTTTTTTTAAACGAAACCTGTAACCATACAAAGTAAGAAATGCTGCTGACCTTGGAAGTAACGCTGGGTTAGTTTACTACTGTAGGTAGTAAGTTAGTTAGCTGGACACGCTAATGTTTGAAGCTTACATTAGAGCAAACAAATCCAATCCTTACACTTTTGTTCTTGTATTTTTGATTTTGAAGAGGGCAAATAAAAAAAAATTTAAAAAAGAAACCATCCTCCAAACTCTTATCATACTCAGTATTGCTCTTACTACAGCCCCATACAATCCCTGTTACATGGAGAGGTTTTGCAATCGGTCAATTGGTAAAGACCATCATGAATCCATCCTTGTTAACAAAAATCTACAATGGGATAACAAAAAAAAAACAATAGAATATAAATGTATACATTAACTAGTTCAATCACCTTTCAGGTCATCAATTATGGAGTCTTAGGAGTGCCATAAAAAAGAATAAATCTGGGAAAGAATAAGACAATAAATGTGGAAATACAAAGACAAACAATTATTTTTGCTTTTGCTTTTCCCTTTTTGCTTTTGCTTTTCCTTGAAGGGCCAAGCTGTCAATCAACTGGCTTTGGGCGGGCCTAATAATTATTTGCCCTTATATATCCACATTTATATATTCTTTTATTTATTTCTCTTTATATTTCCACATTTATTGTCTTATTCTTTCCCAGATTTATTCTTTTTTATGACACTCCTATGACTCCATAATCTTTACTCAGTGTAAAGCTGCTGTAATGGTGCAAGATCATTGGTTAGCTGTCTGAAATGCAATTGGAGGAGACTCACCTGAGCCCATCCTCCCTCAAACTGTCGATGGCTAGCGGCTGCCGTCTCTCACTCAGAGTCTTCTTCTTGATCTCTTTGCCCGTTAGACGCTTTCCCCTCCTCGACTCAGCCTGGGAGAGAGCACACACAGTCCACACAGTCATCCTCTGTATCTTCCTCATTGTTATCATCATCTCTGCTGAGAATAACAGCAGCTGTCTGACCTTGGCCAGGAAGCCTCCAAAGTTCGCTCCCATGCCAGACAGCACTTTCTTTTTCTTGGCCTCATCATCAGCCTTCTTCTTGGCTTCCTCTTCCTCTTTTCTGTGACGTTCCTCCTGGGAGACGAAGAAGGATGGAGTGATATAGTGGTTTCACAGAGTTTGAGAAAATAGAAAAGCAATTGTATTACAGTACATTTAGTCATCCAAAATAGTGTACCTTTGAGATACAACTTACAAAGCCTGTTTCAGCCTGTTTACAGCCTTGGTTAAGTATATCACTGTGTAGACTGGGTGATAAATTTGTACATTTGTGCGCGAGTATGAAAGTGTGTGTTACCGCAATCCTGTTCTGTCTGTCCTTCTCCTTCTCTGCTCTAACCCTCTGGATCTCCGCTCTCTCTGACCGGCGACGCTCCTGATGGAAAGCAAAGCAAAAAAAGCCATAAAGCCATAAAACGTTTTAATGCAATTTAGTAAACATTAAGCAACATTTGGATAAAAAAAATAATTAAATCACATTACAGAGGAGACTTTTGCACCTCCTTATTTTTTTTAACTCATCCAAACACAACACAGAAGTATTATCAGCAAAATGTACTTTTAAAGTATCAATAGTACTCATTCTGCATAAAAATGCCCCTGTGATGAATGTATTATTACATATCACATTATTATCCCCTACCTAGGGGTTGGGGCCCCTCCAAATGATTACAAAATAAATCTGAGGGGTCGTGAGATGATTAATGGGGTAGTAAAGAAGAAAAAACAAAGTTCTGATACGCAAATTTGTATTCATTTTTCTCTAATATTTGCTTTTTCTGTAAAATATTGGATAGTGTGATGTCTTTGGGCGTGGAACAGTTATTTAAATGAAGTTTAGAGGGGAAATGTGTCTTTGGTGGAACTGCCAACAACTCATAGACATCTGCAATGTGACAAGGGGCCCATCCATACATTGTTTTTGTACAGGGTTCATAAGTCAAAACGGTGGGGGACCTCTGATGTGATCCTTAACAATGCATTGTAAACTCATCATAGGTTTTGTATATAATAACTTCCTCTATATAAGTACAGTAAGTAGTAACTACAGCTGTCAGATAAATGTAGTGGATCGTATATAGTACTTGATTAAATGTACTTTGTATGTACAAAATGTAACCACTGCTGTGAGGATACATTCTGAACTGCAGTAAAACCATGTTGTTCTGTGGATCAGGTGTTCAGTGTCCCATTCATATTTCTTCACAGATCTTGCTAGAAAGTCTTAGTATCTAAGTGAACTCACGATTCGGTCCTTGAGGCCAATAAGTTCTTCCTCATCCTTCTTCCTCTGCTCAAAGTGGACGTCAATCAGAGTATGCAGCTCCAGTAAGTCTTTTTCCATACGCTTTCTGTGGATGTCCTGATGGAACAAGGGAGTATTTATTGCCATATTTTCTACAGAACTGAACTGATTAGCCATGCTACAACTGACACTAATTATTTTACCCCTGAAACATCTGCTGTATTCTGTGTGTATTCAGGCCTCTATTATGTCAAGCTCACGGAGAAAACAAGTCTTGTCGAAAATATCTGGCTAACAGCTGGTCTGTGGCTCACAGATGTTTTATGATGCAGTCAAAAAAGGAAGAAAACGAAACTGATCTGGTTTAATCCCCTTTTCATGACTTACATCAAAATCCACCCTGTCCCCTTCAGGAATCTTTGGAGGGGCAAGTTGAGGCACCATAGGTCTGGAGAAAAAAAGGAAACACAAAATGACAGAATTTTGAGAGTAATTGAAAGATCAGAATAAGATTAGAGGAATAAGACATTTTGAACTGAGAAAAAATAACTATTACAATCAAACATAATACAATAAAGTGAACATACTTGGGTTTGGGGCGCTCCTCCTCTGTTGAAAGAGAGAAAGACAAGCACAAAAATGATCATATGAGTGAACAAAAATATTTCCTTCAAACATGTGAGAGGACAATTTGAAAATCTGAAAGTTGTTAATGAAGCTGTTATAATGTGACTGAAAGCACAGCAAGCATGGGACTGAGAAAAGAAAAGGCAGCATAAAATTAAGCATTTTTTGTTAGTTATGATAAAACAAAAGAGCAAGGAGGATATAATGTTTATACCACCAAAAAACCTTCCTTTCCAATCCAGGGTTAAACTGAACTTCAACACTGTTAAATTTTGGTTACATTTATTCTGCCATTCTTAAATGTTTTCTAAAAAATAAGGCTGATTTATAGTCTGGAAGGTACAGCTTTTTAACTATTTAGGAGACCACCATTACTCCATAAAGTATAGCTGTCAAAATTTTGTTTTCTACATGTGAGCTTTGCAAAATTGCTGTTAGATTAGTTGAGTCCAGTGGGAGTAGATCTAATTTTAATTTTAAGTTTGACCCCTTAGGGAAACCACACGTTTCTCACCTTCCTCCTGGGCGTCTTGATCTGACGGACCAGCCACATAAAGGCAGAATGAAAGATGGAAGGAGCGTAACAAAAACAACACATGGAGCAACGAAGGAGTCGTTAATGATGAGTGAAAAGTACACATGAGGAAAGCAAGGGAACAGAAAAGGTATGGTGGAGGAGAGGGAGCAAGGAAGGAAGGATGGGATGAGGAATGGGAATATGGAAGAAGAGAAAGAAGGAAGGAAGGAAAAACAGGTAAACAGGTGAAAAGGTGGGAAAGAATTTGGGAAAGATCATAGGAAGGACAGACAGTCCAAAGGTGTATGAAATCCACCTTGACGTGAAGACATAAAGAACCAAAGGAAGCAGAAAATCAACACACCAGATGATTGAGAGGCAAAAATGAAAAGAATGGATAAACAATGTGACAAATCAAAGACAAATCGACAGGAGGAGATAAGGAGGAAAGAGGTGTGGAATGATCGAAAGAAGTCCCATCTTAATATCTGATACTGCAGCAAGCAAAAAGAAATAGTTTTGGAAAATATGTCTCCTTGCCAAGACTTAGATGAGAAGATAGATACCACTCTTATGTCTGTACAATTAATATGAGGCTAGCACCAGCAGCCGGTTAGCTTAACACAAAGTCTGGAAACAGTGGGAAACAGCTAGCTTGGCTCTGTCCAAAGGTAGCAAAATCTGTCTACCAGCACCTTCAAAGCTCACTAATTAACACAACTTTAGAGGAGCTGGTAGCTAGCTACCTGTCTCCAGCCTTTGTGCTAAGCTAACCGACTGCTGGCTGTAGTTTCATGAAACTTCTCATCTAACTCTCGGTAAGAAAATAAAGAAGCATATTTCCCAAAATATTTAACTATTGCTTTAAAACTATCATTTCCCATCATGCAGAGCCACCCCATTTACTGGCATGAATATGTACCACCCACTGTGGCTGTAGGGAAATGTTGTTTTGTGGAACATTCTGTGAACATTCATTATTACATAATGCACATATGGATAATTTGTAAATGCAGATTAGAGTTTTACTGATGCTGAACATTTCTCTGAGGTAGAATTAATCTCATTGGTTGAGTTAAACCTTGATGGGCATGGTCAATGAATCACAATCTCTCAATCTCGCAAGCCTTCTCTCCTTCCAAGACCATGGGCTTAATGGCCGTGAATGCATAGAAAACCCTTATCAGTCAACTATTTGTAGATATATTTTGCTCTACCGTGTGCTCTAAAACATCATACAACTTTGACCCTGCTCATCGAGGTTTAAATCCTCAGAGAACATCTCAAACTCACATCTGATATGTGCACATGTATAATTACAAATGACAGAATACATACAATGGTTGCGGCTGTAGAAATGAATCATACATTGCACAACTTTTAAAGGTAAAACATGCACTAAAACAGAAGCTGCAGCTGATATTTCTATTATCTTGGACTAGTCACTTTACATTTGGTGAACATGAACAAGTCTCTCCAAAAGTTAGATGAGACAGCTGTAACTTTCATGTTATTTTTACAACCTGAATCCAGAAGTTTCTCCATTAAAAGTGTAAAGCTAATAGAGACAGAGCCAGGAAACATCCTACAATCTCACAAATTAAACCTACAATGTACTGGGCGTGGATCACCTCCTGGCTGAGAGGCTATTAGATTTAATCCTGTTCATGAAAAAACAAAGACATCTGATATTTGAGTAGCATAACATAATGGTCCACTATCACTTGGGGCTGTTAAAGCTGCATTAATTGATGGTTTGGGCTACTTGGGAGCAGTAGAATAAGCTCTAAACACAACATTGACATATTATCACCTCAAAAGGATGCTATGGCTAAAGTGTTAGCAAAAAGTTGCCTATTTAGACATCCAGCAGACACAGAGCAACATTAGCATTCATTTGGAGATGTGTTTTTGGTCTTGTGATAAACATAAGTTCAATATTCACTCTCCTTTTAGCTCTGTTTTGGTCTCCATCACCAATTCCTGAGGAAAATATGGTACCAGCTAGTCTGTAACGTTGTCTGTCACTAACGTTGTCCTGTTTGGTGCTGGGCAGGTAGCGTAGGCTACAGTGGTGCTGGAAATGAGGCTGATGAGAGCAGAGTTTGTGAAAACCCAAACAATCATCACTACAAGCAATCCTTTTCACATTACACATGGTCATTGGATCCATTGATACATAAAAAAAATTAAGTGCAGCTAGAACATTTTTAGAAAGTAATTGATTTTGGAATAAAACATGCTAACTAGAGCAGACAAGATCATAGAAATATCACATTTGATTTCTGTTTTTGGTTGTTTATACCTTTAACACACTGGCTGTAACAGCAGGAAATGAAAAAAGCAGTAAATCTTTCAATGGAAATATGCTCAGGTATGACTTGCAATTTGATCCTATGTCGAGAAGTACTGTACAAGTAATGACTTATTTCACCATTTACAGTTGGTATTAAAATACTGTACAATGTAGGTAAAAGATCTATCTAGATTCTCTCTCTATCTAGATACAACTTTCACCTGCATTGGGTTTTAGGGCTAGCCCTAAATGGTGTCTAAAAGTGAGACTGATGATGGGCATGCTGTCACCTTACCTTGGTACTCTTGCTGCTCTGATAGCCCGAACCAGAGAGTGTCAGCCAATGGGAGAGCAGGGTTGAGGGGAAGTTTATAGATCAGAGTCAGAACAGCATCACCCAGAACTCACACATTTATGAAGAAGAAGAGGGGGAACAACTACTGGGCTCTTTGAGAGCTTCTTCAGACAACAGGGAAAGACATGTACAACCCTTTTAATCTGTCTTACTGTTTCTTCAACACATTTGACCATTTTATCTTCAGACTTTCTATATAACGGGCAGCTGTCCTGTACATCTGTTTTGCATTCTGAGAGTCTTCTTAACCTTACCTTCTCCATCCTCCTCCACCTCCACCTGCTCAGGCTCCTCTTCCTGCTCAGGCTCGGCCTCCTGCTCCTCTTCAGCCTCTGGGAGAAACGAGACCAGGAGAAATAAATATAGTTTCATGTCTCATAAAAATCTTTATTGATGTTGTCCATTGTGTTTGCAAGAGACACAAAGTGTGTGACACATATGGACACATGCTGCTGTACTTACCCTCTGCCTGCTCCCTGGAGAGACGAGGGAAAGGAACAGAGAAAGATATTTATCTGTTGACGTTACAGTTGATGCATTTAGACTGAAATAAACAGATGACAAGTGATGTCTAATGATAAGCAGTAAGGGATGCTGCTCTACTCACTCGTACTCCTCTTCTACGTCTGACATGGCTGCAATAAAGAGAAACAAATGACAATCAAATCAAGAAAATCATGAATAAATCAGTAGAATATAACCATCAAGTACAAGAAACCTATCAAGAGAGCAGAACTGATGCAATGAAACATTCAGATGATTAAAAATAATCAAATAATCGAATGACAATTGACTTTTCCCCCAAGTGCCACTATGAGGTTGACCTTTGTCGTTTTGAGTGAAATGTCTCAACAACTACTGAATGGATTGCCATGAAATTTGGTACAGACATATATGTTCTCCTCAGGATGAAAGAATGAAGAAGAACAAGTGTCAAAATTTCAAACTGTCCAGTACTTTGGTTTATGACCAAATACCAGCAAAACTAATGGCATTCCCATTTAGGGCTAATTATCAAATGTTAGCATGCTAACAAGCTAAACTAATATGGCAAAGATTGTTAACATTATACCAGCTAAACATCAGCATGTTAGCATTGACATTGTGAGCAAGTTAGCATGTTGTTGTTAGCATTTACTTCAAAGCACCGCTGTGCCAAAGTACAGCCTCACAGAGCCGCTAGCATGGCTGTGGACTCTTAGTCTTCTTATATGGTCGTAAAGCTTAAACTCCTGTTGCAATTCCTGTATTCGTAATGAAAAGCCTCATCGCAAATTGAGAACATCTTCCATCTACATGAAGATTTACAGGAAAGAAATATGCATTGCTCCTTGTAATGGTTGCTTGTCTCACGAAGTTTCCTTTAACTCCTAGTTTTACTGATTACAACATAATGGGTGTGTTTGGTAAGATTATACATTATTATAAAAAAAGATACTGGCTACCTGGATTAAAGACATTTAAAACCATATCAGGTGTTTTTGAGATACTGAGCAACCAATGTGATAAGTACATGAGTGAGTCATCATCGCTAAATCACATGTGGCCATAGTTCCTACTCTCCTGTGATTAATCACTTTGGAGATAGAAAAACACACACACACACACAGAGAGACACACAGACACAATGTACACGGACATGGTTTGGGCTATAAATTGTCCCTCTGAGCTGCCATTGTTCTGGCATAAAACCACGCACAGATCAGTGGGTGTGTGCTGACACCTTCCTGGCAGGGGGCACAGGGAGATTGATGGAGCGCCAACAGGTGAGAATGTGACAAGGGTTAAAAGCTGAAAGATCAGGAGAGATAGAGTTTCTCTCGCTTTCTAGTCCCCCCTCCCCCCATCCATCCATCCATCTCTCTCCCCTTTCGTCCTCACTCACCCTTTCTCGTTCTGGCCTAGTGTTCACTGCTCAGGTACAACATTAGTGTTGAAAGAGTCTGTAACGCACACAAAAAATCTTCTTTCATCCCTCTGCACACCTTCATGCCATCTTCTCCTCCACTCTCTCTATCTTTCTGTCATCAGGAAGAATATATAGTGGCCCTGTGACTGTGCGGTTGAATTTATAGAGGCGGTAACTGTCGTCCAAAGCTCTGCCTTATCTCTCTCCTGTCTGTTGTCGTGCCCATTGCCATGCCCCCACACACCAGCTTGGCATAGCCAGACGCCATCAGCCCTTTCAACAAAAGATCAATAAGTCTCCAATCTTCCATGCCCTGTTGATCCTCCCTCTGTTTGTGTTTATACAGGCAGTGATGCTCGTAGTGATGAACCTACAGAGAATTATCACCTGAATCTGCAGCTCCCCTCGGCTTTATAGAGCTTTATAGAGAGTTTCAGCTTTACTGCTTTGGCCACAGCAGGCAGCCTCTATGAAAAAGCTCTGATAAACCCACTGTACGCTACCTGCTCAGCACCAAATAAGCAGACAGACAGCAACTAATGAGCCAGATAATTCTCTCAGGAGTTAGTAAAAAATAGAAAAAAACATCGGATTTACATTCGCCAGCTGGACACAAACACATCTCCAAATGAATGTTAATGTTGCTCCGTAACTGCTGGATGTGTAAATAAGCAACTGTGTTTGCATAGCAACTTAAAAAGTGATGATATGTCAGTGCTTTGTTCACAACTTGTTTCCGCTGCCCCCGAGTGGCCAAAAAAGCTGGTAGGACAGAGCCAGGCTAGTTGTTTCCCCATTTCCAGTTTTTGCACTAAGCTAACGGGCTGCTGCTGGTAGCCTAATGATTACTGTACAGACATGACAGTGGTATTGATCTTCTCATCTAACGCAAAAAATACAAATAAGTGTATTTCCCAAAGTGTTGGACTGTTTCTTTAAGTAATTCATTAAGAAAATAGTATGATTTTGATGATATTTGATATAAAATATGTATCTTATATTTTTTTGGTATATATATACACTAACAGCAGAGAAATACAGTTGGGGAAACAAAGTATCAAGGGTGGAAAGTCACAGTTTAGTGACTTGCTCTGAGGCTCTGTCAGTGTAATCGTAAATGGAGAGGGAAGGCCTTATTTTACTCAAAAGGTATGTAAAGGTAAGACCTATGAAAAAGTAGATGAGGGATGGAGAGAGGGACGATGGGGAGAAATGACGGGTGGATGAATGAGAGGTGCACATTTCAACACCTCTGTCGGGACAGTTGGAAACCACCCTGTTTGGAGCTAGATGGAGCGGGGGAGGGGATGAGCGAACCCGGGGATTTGGGAGAAGAGTCAAGTTCCAACAGGCAACAGGCTCAGGCCTTAGCAGGGTTAATTTTAGTCAAGGGCAATATGTGTCTGTGTGGAGCAAAGAAGAATGGGTGTGTAACAATACCTCATTAGTGTTATCACGAGAGGCTTTTGTAGGCTATTAATAAGAGAGGAGGAGAAAAGTCGGTAAAATCCTTTTGAAAAAGAATCCAGCTGCAATAAAACTCCACTGCACAAAATGAGAAGCCGGGATATTTCTTTATTATGTGCGGCCTTTATTAAAAACAAGCTAACAATGTATTTCGGTGTACAGCTAGCTTGCTCAATTAAATGAAATTGTTAGTTGGAACTGGGCTTAAGTTGTGTAATGTCTTTTTAATCACTTAGAAAAACAATTTGGGAAAATAGCCACTATGTTGCTTGACATAAAAATCCCACTAAATGACTCTGCATGTTATTAAAGGCGTGGCAGGATGAACACTCGCAAAGGCAACAAAAGAGGAAGGTCGCTAACCAGACTACAAACAGTGAACTAGCCACTGTAAATGTTCTACACACACACACACACACATTACCAACTGCATAGATTACATTTGTGTATGCAGACACCGGTTTAGTACCCTCGACTTTCCTCTGAGTGCTAAAGTTAGCTAGTCTGCCCTCAGACTGTTAGCATGTGTATGTGGTTGGCAGTGACCATGGAGGCAAAGAAACAATGTGAAGGGTGGCAGGCTATGCACACACACACACACGCATACTGTACTCAGGGAAGCCTAATTAGCTGTCAGACCTTTGGCAGCTAGCTCTAAAGAAGGAAATGCACACTAGCTAACAGTGCTGTGGTGTCTATGATTTCGATCATTTGCTGAATGCTTTTATGAGGCCACGAGGACTAAGAATATGGACATAGTTTGGCACAAGTGATCCCCTTGTTAGGCCAGTGTTAGTCCTCATCCTGTGTCTGAGCTACAGAATAAAACCCTAACCCAGCTACAGACAACAGTACATATAAATAATCTACACCTACACAATAATGATGATGTGTGGTTTTCTAACTGTTTGAAATTGTACATGTCAGTCTGAGTGCCTGCTATGCTAACTAACACACACACACACACACACACATACAGAAGTATAGATGCAGGTGTATGCAAGTAAGAGGGGACAGTTCACACAAGGGAGCCATATGCCTATCTATCTAAATTGTATCCATCCATTATGTTTTTTATATATATATATA